>JAHRHZ010000223.1:8878989-8931256 GCA_024137785.1 Ginglymostoma cirratum | reverse complement strand
TGATGAAGGGTCTAGGCCCGAAACGTCAAGTTTTCCTGCTCCTATGATGCTGCTTGACCTGCTGTATTCATCCAGCCCCATGCTTGTTATCTACTGTTTAAGTCTGCATAGTATCTTAGGCAAAAACACATTCTGCTACTTTTTTTAAACAATAACTTTGCTCTTAATAAACAAGTTTATCTTTTTCCATAAGAGAAAAGAAAACTTGTGCAAGTCTCTATTGCTGTAGATATCTGATTGCTGTAACAAAGAAAAGCAATTTGACCACTTGGTCATTAAATAAGACCTTTGTACTTTTTGTCATTAAGGGAGAGGCTTGACTCCCAATCCACGCTTCCTGTTAAAGTTGTAATGAGATAGTGTGTGATTTCGAGGCGAATTTGCTAACCTTGTACTTTGAGGTGGTGGAGGTCATGGGTTTGGAAGGTGCTGTCCACGGAGCGTTGGTGAGTTACTTCAGTGCACTTTGTGGATGTTAAACACTGCTGTTATTTTGTGTCAATGGTGGTGCAGTAGAATGTTTCAGTGTTAATGGAACACTGTTTGGATGCTTTTGAACATCTTTAATGCTGTTGGAGCTGCACCCATCCAGGCAAGTGGAGAGTTTTCCATTACACTCCTGACCTGTATTGTTAGATGGTGGAAAGGCATTGGAAATTGAAGAGATAAATAACTTGCTACAAAATTCCTAGCCTCTGACCTGCTCTTGCAACCATAGTATTTACATGGTTGGCTCAGTTCAGTTTCTGGCTAACCTGCAAGATTTTGATAGGGGGAGACTCAGTGATGTCAATTGCATTGACTGTTGAAGGGAAAGGCTGGATCTTCTCTCATCGGAGATGGTCATTGACAGGCAGTTTTGTTGTGTGCATCTTGGCACATCTCTTTTCAACCCAAGGCTAGATATTGCCCTGGTCTTTTTTGGCATATAGATGTGGACTGTTTCATTATCTGAGAAGATGCCAACTCTGCTGAACATTGAGCGGTCATCAATGAGCGTTTCCACCTCTGCCCTTTTTTAAGACAAGTTTGAGATAGAATGTTCCCTCACACATATTCCCTTGCAGAAAGCCAATGAAATTCTTCATATTTTTCTGACCACTGCTTGTGCCCAACCAACATCATGATTGTTGTTTTTGTGACCTTGCTGCACATACATTGTTTGCCAAATTGGCACAATAATTGCGGAGACTGCATTCCAAAAAATGTTTTTTTTTAATTGCCGCAATGTGTTTTCTGCCACAACGACGTTGTGAAAAGTGTCATATGAATGTTATTTCCTTCATATAGACTGCACAGTATTAGGTCTAGGCTGAATATTTCATAAAGCAAACTTTGTGGAACTTTCCCTGGCCTCTAATGTTTGCTGTTTACTGCTCTGGAACTTGTGTAACCATTTCTATTGACATTTATAGCATGTGATGATGAATGCATTTTTCTGGATTGAGGCAATAATTTTCTCAGTGGGAGTTGAAACCATTGTTTGAATTATAAAAGACTGAACAGCAGCAATTCTGATAAAATGGTTTAAAAAAATCTTTTAAATGGTGGAAATTTGCATCGCTGTTCCATACAGATTCTAAAGACACTAGAATGGGTTGAACCTGTCTGGAATTAGCCAAATGGTGACAATCACTGCAGGCAATAGAGGAGACCGATCTGCTGAACAATTCACAAAATATCCAGATAACCTATGCATTCAACTACATGTGAACCAAGCCATCAGATACACTCTTGCAGGACAATGGACCTTGGCTAAGAAGGAAAATCCTCAAGCCATAATCAAAATCATATACCTAGAATCAACTCTCTATGACTATGTTTGGGTAACTGGTCGGTTTATTTTAATTCATTTTGTGGGATGTGGGTGTTGCAGGCTGTGTCCAGCATTACTTGCCCATCTCTGCTTGCCCTTGAGAAGGTGGTGGTGAGCTTCCTTCTTGAACCACTGCAGTCCACCTGCTGTTGACACAAAATGCTAGTAGGGAGGAAATTCCAGGATTTTGACCCACCGACAGTGAAGGAATGGTGATATATTTCCAAGTCAGGACGGTGAGTGGCTTGGAGGGGAACTTGCAGGTGGTGGTGTTCCCATGTACCTGCTGTCCTTGTTCTTCTAGATAGAAATGGTCGTAAGTCTGGAAGGTGCTGACTGAGGACCTTTGGTGAACTTCTGCATTGCATCTTGTAGGTAGTACACACTGCTGCTACTGAGCATTGGTGGTGGAGGAAGTGGGTGTTTATAGATGTAATGCCAATCAGGCAGGCTGCCTCGTCCTGAATGTTGTCAAGCTTCTTGTGTGTTGTTAGGGCTGCACTCATCAGGCAAGTGGGGAGTATTCCATCACACTCCTGACTTGTGCCTTGTAGATGGTGAACAGGCTTTGAGGATTCAGGAGGTGAGTTACAATACACAATATTTCTAGCTTCTGGCCTGTTTTCGTAGCCACAGTGTTTATGTGGTGAGTCCAGTTGAGTTTCTGGTCAATGATAACCCCCCAAGATGTTGGCAGTGGGGGATTCAGTGATAGTAACACCAGTGAATGTCAAGGGTCAGTGGTTAGATTGTCTTTTATTTGTGATGGTCATAGCCTGGTATTTGCGTGGCATGGACGTTACTTGCCATTTTTCAGCCCAAGCCTGGATATTGTCAAAATCTTGTTGCGTTTGAACACAGACTGATACAGTGTCTGAGGAATCATGAATGGTGCTGAACATTGTGCAATCATCGGCGAATTTTCCCACTTCTGATATTGTGATGGTGGGAAGATCAATTTTGAAGCAGTTAATGATGGTTGGGCTGAGGACGTTACCTGAGAAACTCCTGCAGAGATGTTCTGCACTTGAGATGACTGACCTCCAATAACCATAGGCATCTTCCTATATGTCAGGTATGTCTCTAACCACAGGACAGTTTGCCTGACACTCATTGATTCCAAGATAACAAGGTGTAGAGCTGGATGAACACAGCAGGCCAAGCAGCATCATAGGAGCAGGAAAGCTGACATTTCGGGAAGGGTCCAGGCCTGAAACGTCAGCTTTCCTGCTCCTATGATGCTGCTTGGCCTGCTGTGTTCATCCAGCTCTACACCTTGTTATCTCAGATTCTCCAGCATCTGCAGTTCCTACTATCTCTGAACCCATTGATTCCAGTTTTGCTGGGGCTCCTTGATGCCACACTTGGTTGAATGCAGCCTTAATATCAAGGGCTGTCACTCTCACCTCTGGAATTCAGCTCTTTTGTCCACATTTGACCAAGACTGTAATGAGGTCAGGAGCTGAGTGGCCCTGGCAGAACCCAAATTGGTCATCACTGAACAGGCTATTGTTGAGCAGGTGCTGCTTCATGGCACTGTTGATGATATCTTCAATCACTTTACTGATGATCAACAGTAGACTGATGGGGTGATAATTGGCCAAGTTTGGTTTTTCCTTCTTTTTATGTACGGTAAATACTTGGGCAAATTTCCACATTGTCAGTTAGATACCAGTGTTGCAACTGTACTGGAATAGCTTGGCTATGGGACTGGCAAGTTCTAGAGCACAAGTCTTTGTACTATTGCTGGATAGTTGTTGGGGCCTGCAGCCTTTGCAGTATCTAGTGTCTCCAACCATTTCTTGATATCATGTGGAGTGAATCGAATTGGCTGAAGACTGGTGTCTATAATGCTGAGGACCACTAGAGGGAGCCAAGATGGATCATCCACTCAGCACTTCTGGCTGAAGACTGCTGCGAATGCTTCAGTCCTTATCTTTTGCACTGATGTGCTGGACACTTCCATCATTGGGGATGGGGATATTTGTGCAGCCTCTTCCTCTAGTAAGTTGTTTAATTGTCCACCACCATTCATGACTGGATGTGGCAGGACTATAGAGCTTAGATCTGATCTGTTGGTTGTGGGATCGCCTAGCTCTGTCTATCGCTTGCTGCTTTTGCTGTTTGCCATGCAAGTAATCCTGTTTGGTGGCTTCACCAGGTTGACACATCATTTTCAGATATGCCTGGTGCTGCTCCTGGCATGCCCTCCTGCAGTCTCCATTGAATTAGGGTTGATCCCCTGGTTTTTATGAGTGGGGGATATACTGGGCCATGAGGTTACAGATTGTACAGGAGTACAATACTGCTGCTCCTGATGGTCCACAGTGCCTCATGGATGCCCAGTCTTGAGTTGCTAGATCTGTGCAAAGTCCATCCTATTTAGCACGGTGATAGTGCCACACAACACAAGGGGAGTTATTCTCAGGGCGAAGGTGGGACTTCCTCTCCACAAGGACTGTGCAGTGGTCACTTTTACTGATACTGCAAGGACAGATGCATCTGCAGCTGACAGATTGCTAAGGATGAGGTCAAGTATGTTTATCCCTCTTGTTGGTTCCCTCACCCACTGCCACAGACTCAGTCCAGCAGCTATGTCCTTTAGGACCTAATCAGCTCGATCAGTAGTACAGCTGCTGAGCTACTCTTGGTGGTGGACATTGAAATCCCCCACCCAGTGTACATTATGTGCGCTTGTCATCCTCAGTGCTTCCTCCAAGTGTTGAACATGGAGGAGTATCGATTCATCAGCTGAGGGAGGACGGTATGTGGCAATCAGCAGGAGGTTTCCTTGGTCATTTTTAACCTGCAGTCATGAGACTTAATGAGGTCTGGAGTCAATATTGAGGACTCTGAGAGCAACTCTCTCCCAAATGTATACCACTGTGCCACCACATCTGCTGGGTCTGTCTTGCTGGTGGGACAAGGCATATGCAGGGAGGGTGATGGTGGTGTCTGGGACATTGTCTGTAAGGTCTGATTCTGTGAGGATGACCAAGTCAGGCTGTTGCTTAACTAGTCTGTGAGACAGCTCTCCCAATTTTGGCACTGGGCCCCAGATGTTAGTAAGGAGGGGTTTTTGGAGAGGGGATCGTGTGATGAGTCAACTAACTTTTTTGTGTGTTTTATGAAACTATTTTGCTTCGGGCTAGTCTGAAGAGAAGTAGAAAAAATGCAGCTGATAAAGTATCTTGAGAGGCCACTCCTTCTCGCTCCATCCACCAACGAAGCTTGAGTTCTTCCTGTTGTTCAAGCAGCATCTAAAAAAATCAACCTATCAGCTGCTAACTCCAGGAGATCAAATGTCCATCAACATCTTTGTAATTTCTTGAAGCAGAATTGAGAAAGTCCATTGAAACCAGTCTGAAAAATCCAAACATAAATGTATGGAATCTGTACACAACTGGCTTTTTATGGCTCTTAAACCACTTACCTTTTCTCTACATTCATTCATGGGACATTGGTGTCACCAGCTCTGTCAGCATTTATTTCCCATTCCTAATTGCCCTTCAGAAGGTGATGGTGAGCTGTCTTCTTGAACCGATGTTGCCAGTATTTGGCCCATGTCCCTCTAAACCCTTCCTATTCATATACTCATTCAGTTGCCTTTGAAATGTTGTAATTTTACCCACCCCCACTAATTCCTCTGGAAGCTTGTTCCATACACACACCACCCTCTCTCACCTTAAACCTATGTCCCCTAGTTTTGGACATTCTAGGAATAAGATCTTGGTTATGCATGCTATCCATGTCCCTCATGATTTTATAAACCTTTATAAGGTCATCCTTCATCTCTGTTGCTCCAGGGAAAAAAGCCCCAGCCTATTCAGCCTCTCCCTATAGCTCAAACGCTCCAGTACAGGCAACATCCTTGTAAACCTTCTCAGGTCCTGCTCAGGTTTAGTGGAAAGTTGATTTATATCGGATATACAGACTGATATATAGCAATAGCAATGCAATGTATCATCGCCTTGTATTTTTTTTACCCTCTGCTTTTTCCAGACATCATCAAATGGAAACACATCACTGTTTAAGAAAGGTTGAAGATTTTCTTGTGTGATAAGGGATATGAATTATATATATTTTTATATTGCAATTTATAATTTTAATATAATTTGTTCTTGAATATATATCTTGGAATTTGGACTAATGATATCTGGGTTTTCTATATGTCTGAAGGAGTTTATTGATTAACTTGAAAGTAATTCTGCAGCCATGGTAATATAATGTAAAAAACACAGTCTGAGAGATAGATTTGGAGGCTAAGGGGAATTTGTTAATATTTGGGTAGCTTATGAGCAAACAAAGTAAACGGTGTAGTGTATTAAGCTTTCAGATGGAAGATTCTGGAATTGTGTCTGGATTTTGGGGAAACACATCTTCGAAAGCAGCTTTTTAGTATCAATTTGGCCAGCTCTGCATGATCCCTAGCTGAACTAAAGGGAGAAGATAGTTTAGAATTGTTAAAAATAAGTGACCACACTGTAAGGAATTTAACTTCAAAGTTCCAGACTAGACATGTTTAGTTAAAACCCTGGGGGGTTTATTTGATGTTGAGAAATTCTAAATTCAGTAATGCGGGCTACAAAGCAAAGTTGAGTAGAATCACCGGCAAAAATGCAACAACAAAGGGCTTTAAGAGGTTAGCAATGGTATACATCAACTCCAGCCTCCCAGATTGCCTTGACCAACTACAATTTGCCTACCATCAAAATAGATCCATGGCAGACACCATCTCCCTGGAACCTTCACTCATTCCTGGAACATCTGGATAATAAAGATGCCTATGTCAGACACCCATTTATTGATTTTAGCTTTGCCTTCAACACCATAATTGCAACCAAATTCAGCTCCAAATTTCAAGACCTAAGACTCTGCGCCTGACACTGCAACTGGATCTTGTTCTTACTGATCCAGGGGCTGTAATTAATAAGGATAGGTAGCAACACATCCTCAATGAAAATTCTCAAGACTGGTACCCTGCAAGACTGCATACTTAACCTCTTACTATATTCCTTATAAACTCATGATCATGTGGCCACAAGCATTCCCCAGCATCTGCAGTACCTTTTATCTCTGATACAATCATGTGGCCACATTTAGCTCTAAAGCCATTGGCAAATTTTCTGATGACCTCACCATAGTGGATCAGATCTCAAACAATGACAAGATAGAGTACAGGAAAGAGATAAATAGCTTAGCAGCATAGTGTAAAGACAGTAATCTCTCCCTCAATGTCAGCAAAACAAAGGAGCTGGCTATTGACTTCAGGAAGCAGAGTGGAGGGCACACCCCTGTCACATGAATGGTGCTGAGGTAGAAACATAAGACAGTTGATTCCAAAAATTAATGGAACTCTCATCTAATAATTTTAGGATTGGTGACCCAGCATCGTCACATTTTCTTTGGTATTGGTCTGCGCTCTTACATTTTTGTGAAGAGACAGTGCAGTATTGTGAGTCACAGTCCTTTGTGTAAGAATGCTGAAAATTGATTTCATTTATTTTAGATTTTGCCTCTGCTTTTACAGTTCCCAAAATCTTTACATCTTGTAGATTAATCAATTAAAGGTACCGGACAGAACTTCCACTTCAGGCGCTGATGGGTGTCAATTGCTTTTAGTTTGGCATATTTTTTAAAACTAAGAATCTCCGAATGATGTTTCTGCACAATGATAGTTTTCACATAAAATCTTCTATGAACCAGGACAATTGCTCAGTATAATCAAACACAGCCATTTCATTATTTTCCCTTGCATTTATAAAATAGCATTTCATGTATTTAAGTTTGCGATCGAGTGCAATTTTGTTATTAAAGTGGAAAATGGGATAATCACAGAAAAGAAAGGATTCTTATAAAGAGTGTATATACTGCCACAAAAAGTAAACTGATTTTTAGTCATTGGAAATTACATTTTAGACATTGCATTTACAGAAAAATGTAAAAATTTCATTGGTGCACATATGTCAGTTATTTTAACAAATTATTTATTAAGTGAATTTTAACAATTTGGAAAAGTGTCCAAAAGCACCCTTGACCAATTATTTTTTAAATTATTGCCTGGATGTAGACATCACTGGACAGGCCAAAATTTATCGCCCATCACTAACTGCTAAAAAGGAAGTTAAGAGTCAAAGATGTTGCTTTGCGTCTGGAGTCACATGTAGGCCAGATCAAGTAAGGACAACAGGTTTCTTTACCAAAAGGTCATTTGTAAACCTGATGGGTTTTTAGCAACAATCAACAATGGTTTCATGGTCATCATTAAGCTCTTAATCCCAGATTTTAAAAAAAATTAAATTCAAATTCCACCATTTACCTTGGAAGGATTTCAGCCCAGGGGCCCAGACCAGTGTTTGGGTTATTCGGTTAATAGTTGAGCAATAATATCACTGGGCCAACACAAGTCCTAAATTGCAAAGCTTCTGAAGAAAGTTTTGTTGAAGAGCCCCTCAAAGAGTCAGAAATAACAACCATTGTTTGAGATTTGCAAAGTGAATGATTCCATCTGGGGATGGTTTCAGTTTTACTGGGCCAGGTCAGATTTCAGAGTGTTTCCTTTTGCGATGTAAGTTCAGATGTTCTGCAGATGACTGAGGCAGCAGGGTAGGAGGTTGCTAGCACTCCTGGCTTGTTCGCTCCCTCTTGCATGACCATCCACGTCCTTCTTTCTTTTTTAGTTTTGTTTTCTTCATTTAACTTTTGAATAAAATTAATATTTTCTTCTTTCTGCAGCTGGAGTGGTGGGGAGACATTATGGGGAGCTGTTGAGCAGTGGATTTCGTCCATACCTCGTGGCCATGGTGGTCGTTACTTGGGTAACTATTCCAGTGTCAATGAATTGGGGTCCACTGATGTGTTGCCAGAGTGAATGGCCTCTCGAATGAATGATCCCTCGATCCTCGGGACTTAATTTGGAAGGTCTGTTGGTCCTTGAAGATTGAAATGGTCCCCTATCCTCGAGAGTTGGGACAATCTCCTGGCTATGGTTGTGGCTGGAGTGTCGACAGTGATGAGGCAGCTTTGGCAGAGGTGACTTTCTGAGTCCACTGGTGGTGGCGAGGTAGTGTTCTTCCTCCTTGTTATTGTAGCTTCAAGGAATGTTTTGGCAGCTGTGGAGTGGGGCAGTGATATCCCATAGCCACCTAGGAAATCAAGGGACCGTGGGTAGAACAAAAATGAAATTTGTTCTAACTTTGTATGATTTATTTCTTTTATTTCATTCAAATGGCACTGGCTTACGATGACGTGTAGATATTTTACTGTACTTTCATAAATACATGCGACAATAAAGTATTATTACTGTTATTATGAACAGTTGTACACGCTTACCCAACATACCCTCTCTCTGCTGACGCGCGCTCGGTTTACCACATGGGTGATGTCATTAGTGTGTGCCATTGTCCATTTTCATTAAATGCCTCCATATTCCTTGTCATCCCCTATCCCATGCAGCTGTCACAGGCTCTCGTTGGCGTGTCAGGTCAGTAGAGCCAGAGGGAGTCAGGGGTGTGGTGGCTGACAGGCATATTGCCAGCAACGATGCTAGCAGTGGAAAAGATCATTAGCAGATGGATTAGGTGCTGAATGGACATGTGCAACTGTTCATGCATGGTTGTCAGCAAATGCAACCCTCTTGAAACATTGTTAAAGATGATGGATACTGTATTTACACTGCAAGTAACTTGTGCTAAAAATTCCTCGATCTTTAACATTGGTTTAACTGATTTCAGACAAATTGCACTTGTGAAACCTTTAAGCCATTGAGTGTTTTACCTACAGCTCAAGTTTGCAGCTGTCTAACTCTTGCACTAATAGAATCACTGAATATTTTGTTTTCCTGCAAGAAAATAATTGTGCCCTGTTACCAAGAAATTGCCAGATCAAATTTGTTGTCCTTGCATTCATAGGAATTTTCAGCATTTAATCAATATGTATAAGTTGATGTGAGCATTTATGGCTGGAAAAGGAGTTTTTGATCACTACCACAAGCAGATTAAACCCATTACGCAATTATTTGCTTTGGTTTGAGAGGTCATGAAAATGACCAATTGAAACATTTGCAATTGCAACAAGTAATCATCTTTATCATTAGCGTTCCAATAGCTGATCAGGCAACTGAAAGTTGAGAATTTAGGTGAATTTATATACATTTTCTAAGCACAGCAGGTTTTACAATCTGGAATGCACCGAGAGACTATTTGAAGTAGATTCAAATGTAATTTTAATTAGTTATTGTTACGATGGCATTGTCAGAGCCCCAAAGTACTGTGGGCAATTCTAACTTGGTAATTCTAAAGTGTATTTTTTAAAAGCAGACTGTTACAGACAAGATGTTTGTGGGTGTAAATTAAGTGGTGGCCTGCAGAGAGACACTGGAATGCAACGCTTAAAATTCTCATTGAAACTTCAAACAGGCTGGGTTGTAATCTCTTAAGGTTACAAAGATAATGAGGGCCAGACAACCGCTTACTCAAAGGCAGGTCACTCCCCGTGGATTCTGCTTAAAACTGTAGACAGAATTTGTTTTCATCCCTTTAAGGATACACGAGGACAGGAGCTAAAAAACACTTTCAGCTGTCCTGCAGGAAGTCTAGTGAGCCTTAAAATTCTCATGTGTACCAGTCTAGGTTCAGGCATTAGAGTGTTGTGAGCGTTTCAAAGAACTATCCTCTGGTTACCCCTGTATTGTTGATAATTAGAAGCCAGTCAAAAGAAAACCAGGAAGCAAAAGGACTGTCTCTGACCCTGAACAAAAACAACGTTGCTCAAAAAGCTCAGCAGGTCTGGCAGCATCTGTGAAGGAGAAAACAGAGTTAACATTTCCGGTCCGGTGACCCTTCCTCAGAACCTCTGACCCTGACTGCTTGACTGCAAACACGTTTGAAAAGAAATAGATCTACAGAATCTCAAACATTCAACAAAATCAAAGGTCATGAAACTGATTGTTCCACTACCAATATCAATGCTACCAGTTACCTCCGCAGCAATGAACACAATGGTCGACCATCTGCAGAAGAGTCATACCAGTCTCAAAACATTAACCTTCTGTCTCACTCCAAAGATGCTGCCAGAGTTTCTCCAGAATTCTCTGTGTTTGTTTCAGATTTCCAGCATCCACAGCGTTTTACTTTTATCCAACTATCCACACCGTGCTCAATGAAGTGACTAAACCACATATCTCTTATTCTTTTAAACTTTGACTTGTTGGACTCACCTATTATTTCTAAACAGTTCGTTAACTCAGTTGGCTGGACAGCTGGTGTACAATGCAAAGTAACACCGACAGCATGGGTCCAATTCCACACTGGCTAAGGTTACTTTGAAGGACTCTCCTTCTCAATCTCTCCCCTTACCCGAAGTGTGGTAAACCTCAGGCTAAAGCTTCACCTGCTGCCTCTCTCTCTCTCTGCTGAGAGAACAGACCCGTGATTTGGTAAAACTGTGGCTACTTTATGTGTTGGATATTCTAAAATATCTGTTTGTTTGTAATAAATTATATCTCTTGTTTACAGCAGAAACCTGGTATATGTTTTCTGTTAACCTGGATCTACCCAACAGATAAATTGTGAACTTTTATACTTTGATATTTTTAACTTTTGCGACAACTCTGGGAATAAAAGGGCATGATTTTCAGCACACTATCCCAATGATGGATGTCAAATCTGTATGCATGTCTGTTGCATTAGTGTTTCTTCTTGCAAGCATTAATTAATAACGTCATGGTTTTTGTTAACAAGAAAGCCAGGTGAAATTGGATTCTCTTAAAACATAAATTCCATTGGGAAATGCATCCACAAGGAGAGGATCTTTTTGAGATTGACCTTATTGCAACCAAATGAGGGGCCTGGGTGATTAAAGAAGGGGAGCTACCTTCTCCCTCCTCACCCAGGACTTAACAATTTTGGGGTATCCTGTCTGGAATGGTCATGAATTAGTGAACCTCACTCAAGGTCTGGTCATAACACAAACAAGTAATGACATCCAATGGAATGAGGTGTTTTGGTTCACCTTACCTTTTGCAAACTTGTTCTTAATAGATTACAGCCTAATTTTACCGAAGATAATTGGAAGGATTGTAGGAATAAAAGAAAAGCAGCATATGTGGGTTTTCAGAAGATGGTTAAACATAGAAACATAGAAAATAGGTGCAGGAGTCAGACATTCAGCCCTTTGCCATTCAATATGATCATGGCTAATCATCAAGCTCAATATCCTCATCCTATTTAGCCCCAATATCCCTTGTTCCCTTCAGCCACAAAAGCTATATCAACCTCTTTCTTGAAAACACATCAATGTTTCAGTTGCAACCACTTTCCGTGGTCATGAATTCCACAGCTCACACTCTCTCAGTGGAGAAGTTTCTCCTCATCTCGGACCTAAAACATTTGCCCTCATCCTTAAACTATGACTCTTGGTCCAGAACTCCCTCACCATTAGGAACATCCTTTCTGTATTGAACCTGTCTAGCCCTGCTAGAATTTTCTGGGTTTCTATGAGATCCCCCTCATTCTTCTCAACTCAAATGAATACAATCCTGATCAATTCAATCTCTCCTGATACGTCAATCCTGCCATGCCATGAATCAATTTGGTAAACATTCACTGCATTCCCTCTATAGCAAGAGCATCCTTCCTCAAATAAGGAGACCAAAACTGCACACAATATTCCAGGTGTGGTGTCATTAAGATAGACAGACAGGAGGCTGGAAGAACACAGCAAGCCAGGCAGCGCCTGGAGGAAAGAAGAAGTCAACATTTCTGGTATTACCCTTCTTCAGTCCTGAAGAGGGGTAAAAGTAGAAATGTTGAGTCATCTTTTCCTGCAGATGCTGCCTAGCTTGCTGTGTCCTTCCAGCCTCCTGTTTGTCTACCTTAGATGCCAGCATCTGCAGTCTTTTTTTGTCTTTGATGTGGTCTCAATAATGCCCTTTACAATTGCAGCAAGATATCCTTGTTCCTGAAATCAGGTGTCACACAGCAAGCTCAATGTGAAAGAATTCCAGTCAGAATCAATTGTTGGTTAGCCAGCAGGAAAGAAATAGTTCTTAGCTGAGTAAATATTTCCAGAAGTGAAAAAGTTTTGGTGAATTGGATAAATAATATAGGAATCAGATTAATTGATCCTTGGTCAAGAAGGTACAAAGTCATAGACAAACCATACAAAAGCAATTATTTTGGCGTACAGCATGAACAATCCTTGTGGACTTAATGCACTCTTTCTTAACTGGAAGGTGTTGTGGTCCGATAAGATTTAGACTGATAACATTTTCCCAATGGCTCAATCGACCAGGCAGGAGCCAGAAAATTGTTGGGCTCAGTGCCCAGTCTGCATTTTGTGGTTGTATTTAACTGAATGAGCAATCCAGAGGACGTGAATTCAAATCCCAACAGGATTACTTGAAAAGTTGAATTTAAAAAAAAACAAATTCTAACAAACAAAAGTGACCACAAAATCAGTTGATTGTCTTGAAAATTAAATGAATCAGTAATGCACTTGAGAAAAGAGAACATAACAACCCTGCTCAGCCTGGCCAGCATAAATTCAGTCTAACAGAAACATGTTAACTCTGAAGCTCAATCTAAAATGGTTAAACATGGTTAAGTGGGTAATCTCCAATGGGCAATAAATATCAGTTTTAGTCTAACAGTAAATTTGAGAGAAGTTACGTTTGGAGAAATGGTTGATTTTAGCCTTGTTCCCAATCCCAATCACTGTCAAATCACTGAAAAGTTTGCATTTCTCAATGCAGATTGATGCCAAGAGTGATAAAATCTCAGATGACATCCACCGCCGAGCTTCAGAGATGAAGAATGATCATTGGTGAAGGAGGGATCACGTGTGCCCAGCATGTAGGCTGGATGGCTAAGGCACTTGCCTTCATTGCACAGACCTATGAGCATAGGAGTTGGGATGTCATGTTGAGGTGCCCAGGAGTACTTCTGGAGTTAAAATTTTTTTAGAGCTAGTAGGAACTGCAGATGCTGGAGAATCTGAGATAACACGGTGTAGAGCTGGATGAACACAGCAGGCCAAGCATCATCAGAGGAGCAGGAATGCTGACGTTTCCGGCCTAAAACGGCCCGAAACATCAACCTTCCTGTTCCTCTGATGCTGTTTGGCCTGCTGTGCTCATCCAGCTCTACACCGTGTTATCTCAGTACTTCTGGAGTACTGTGTACAGTTCTGGCCACCCTGCTATAGGAAGCATATTATTAAATTGGAGAGAGTTCGAAAAAGATTTATCAGGATGTTGCCAGGTTTGGAAGGTTTGAGATATAAAAATGGGCTGAATAAGCTGGAACATTTTTTACGATACGGCGTTGAGGGGTGGCCTTATATCAATTTGTAAAACCATGAGGGGCATAGATAAGATGAACAGCAAGGATCTTTTCTACAGGATGGTAGAGTTTAAAACTAGGTGGCATATTTTTAAGGTGAGAGGAGAAAGATTTAGAAAGGATACGAGGGGTGAATATTTTACATAGAGAGTGGTTTGTGAGTGGAATGAACTGTCAGAGGAAGTGGTGGATGCAGGTTAAGTTGCAACATTTAAAAGATATTTGGACAATTCCATGAATATGAAGGTTTTGGAGGGATATGGGCCAAATGCAGGCAAGTAGGAATAGTTTGGTTTGGGAACAAGGTCAGCATGGACTAGTTGGGATGAAGCGTCTGTTTCCATGCTATATATGACTCTATAACTGCACCTTAGTGACAGAGAAGAAGTTGGAGAGCAAGAGTCCAAAAGAACTTGTCTTCATTGAAATGAAAAAGAGCTCAATTAAGAAGACACCAAGCGCATGAAAATGAGCAGTTGTTGAGTCAAGGTGACAGAGGGAGTGCACAAATCTCCAGACAACTCATTGTACCTCTCAGGCACCACCTGCCCAGCATGTGGTAGAATCTACAGTTTGTGCAATGGGATTTATCAGCCAGCTCTATATTGAACAAACTGTCATCCTCAATCCCAAGAGATTGTCTAAAGTGAGAATGCATAAATTATTAGCATAGAGGCACCTATGGCCCAATAATAACAACCTGCTTTTATGTGGAAATGAATACAGGAATTGCTGGAAAAAACTTAGCAGGTCTGGCAGCATCTGTGGAGAGAAATCGGAGTAAATGTGTTGGGTCAAATGACTCTTCCTCAGAGACGTTCTGAGAAAGGGTTACTCAACCTGAAATTTTAACTCTGATTACCCTGTGAATATGCTGCCAAAAACCTGCTGAGCTTTTCCAGCAATTCCTGTTTTCATTTCTGATTTACTGCTTCTGCAGTTCTTTCTACTTTTATGTAACATTGTTCAATGTTGTAAAACATCCCAAGAACTGCACAGTGAGATTATCAAACAGAATCTCACACATATAATGGTATTGGGTAGGCGACCAAAGGAAATTCAAAGAATCTTAAGGAGCATCTTAAGGGAAGGAGAGGAAGAAAGTTGTGTGCAGAAGGTTCAAGAGCTTTAGTCTGAGGCAGCTAGAGGCAGGATCATGAGGTGGAATGATGGAAATCTAAATAGTTGAACGGACCATAATTGGAAGCCTCACAAGGGAGTGTAAGACTCAAAGGAGTTTACAAAGTTAGACAAAGAGCTAGGCCATGGAGGGATTTGAAAACTCAGAGGAGAATTATAAAATTGAGGTGTTGCTGGACAGCAACTACAGGTAGATGGGACTTAATAATGGCTTGGATATGACCAGCAACATATTGTACTGACTTAATTTTATGTTGGGTGCAAATTGGGGGCTGGTAGTAGCCAGTTTAGTGAGTTGAAAGCTGAAAAAAAGATACCGATAATAAATCCTCCTCAACTTTTCACTTAGCAGTCAGATGTAAATTCTAAACAGAAATGAAAGTGATGTTAGCTCTCACGTCTTTATTGTCCCACATCAGTAACCGAGTTAATTAAAAATAAAAGTCATTGTGGATGCAGCAAATATCATTAAAAATATTAACAAAGGGATTTGTGTTATGCCTTACAAAAAATCATAAATTACGATTAATATAAGTTATGACCATGAAACAAATGAGAATTTCAAAGAGATGCTAATGGATTATTTTATTAACTATTCTGTCATATTTATGTCAATTACATCTTTTTTCATAATGTGTTGGTGCAGCAGAAGATGCCAAGATATTGGACTGAATTTTCAGTGATTGGCTGTGCGGGATTGGAGTTGTGTGGGCCTAGAATTCCAGCGATCCCATTTTTAAATAGGTTGGGTCAGGGGTTAAGCTGAGACCATCTCCATCAGACAGCCAACATATGCTCAGCATGACTACTTTGTATGTACAGCAGGTAAAAAGGAAGAGGAAAGGAATTGTGGTATTTGTTGAAAAGAAATAAAGTATAAGTGTAGTGAAGTGTTGGTGCATTTATGCAAGGCACTAGTGAGACGACACCTGGATATTTGGTCCCCTTACTTGAGAAGAGACGTAGTTGCATTGGACCCAATTCAGAGGCAGTCCACTCGATTGATTTCAGAGATGAGGAGTCGCTAAAGAGGATTGATAAAGTAGACTTAGAGAGGATGTTTCCTCATGTGGAATAATCAACAACAAGAGGTTGTAGCTTTTGAATAAATGGTGGCAGATTTAAAATAGAGATGAGGAGAAATTTCTTCTTTGAAAGTGTTGTGAATCCATGGAATTCACTCCCGCAGACTGAGATGGATACTGGAACAATTAGAGGAGGTGATAGTTAGAATTATAATGAGTAACTTGTTAAAGGGTCATGGAGAGCAGGCAGGAAAGTGGAGTTGAGGCCGAGATGATATCAGCCACAAATTTAATGATGGAACAGGCTTGAGGGCTGAATTGCTAACTCCTGCTCCTAATTCTTACATTACTATGACAGTTTGAATGGCCTCTTTCTGTGTGCAGATCATTCTGTGATTCAAAATGCAAACAGGAGACAGCCAATAAACCTAAATAAGGGATTTCTGCAACAGGAAGGTGGGGGAGAGAGAGGAAATCTGTGGTGGGCGATGTTCCAGAACCGTTTCTTTGCCCTCTCAGCTCCAGCCTTCTCTGAGCACAACTTCCACCCCTGGGTCATGGCTGCCTGATAGTGGTAGGCATTTTAACAATTAAATGTTTTGGATACGCAGAGAGGGCACTTCCATCTTGAGGCATCGTCTCTTTCTCTTATCTGCAGCAGCTCTGCCTATACTGTTGTATGATTCTACTGTTGGCGAAGGAGAAAGGAGTAACAATAAGAATGCATACATTTAAGCTATTTGACAAAAGAGGCAACGACAGTGTGAGGAAAATAATTTTCATGTACCGAAAGGTTGGACCTGGAATGTGCTGCCTAAAAGTGTGGTGGAGGCAGATTCAATTGAGGCTTTCAAAAGGGGTTTAGATCATTACCTGATCAAAAATGTGATCAGGTGTGCAATGTACCAAGGAGTGCAGTGAAGAGCGGTATTAATGAATCGCAGCATGGAGTCAGCACAGACAATTCAGGAACATAGAAACATAGAAAATAAGCTGAATGATCGTCTATACTCTAACCATTCTAAGGCTCTGATTATTTCGGACATGCGTGGACTGATACACAGATCTGAATTTGACATTGGGATATTCAGTCTGCTTTGTGATAATAACTCTTCAACTGAAGTCCCACTTCCAGGTCAGTCTTTGAAAGCTGAGCCTTTCGTTGGATATCTGCTCAAAGAGTTCTGAACACACCTTGACTTACCTCTCTGACAATCTCAAGTATGGCCTCCAAACCCTCAGCTGGAAAATTTCTTGATCCCTCTTAAACTGTCCTGCTGTACTTTGGTCAACCCTGCACTTTGAGCAAATATAAATCACAGGGGTCCCAAAAATATCTTTGAGTTAGCAAGTTCATTGTCACAATGATCTCCTGTTGGCCTTATTTGGAATACGGTTGCCCGGCAAACAGTTGATCCCATTTGCTTTCCATAATATTTATGTCAGGCAATAGGAACCTGACCTAACATCATCTTTCTTAAGATTAAAACAGATTGGAACAGATATCTTCCTTCTTCCCAGCTGTACAATTATGCTCACAAGATGCTCAAATGTGCGATAGAGACATTATCCTCCATTAAGTTGCATTATTCCCTAGCCTTGTAAGTTGCTGTAATTACTGACAAAGCCCAACTGGAAAGGAACATCTATTTATCGTTGAATACCAAAATAGATCTATTACTTGTTGCATACATAGGCTAGTCCAAACCCAGGGCAAACAGTTCTGCAAACCCATCCCTATCTGTCCTTTACAAAGTGGCGGGGTGACGATTACCAGCTGGGCTGTTACCAAGGGAAATCCTACCCAACAAATTCCACAAGGTGATTGATTAATGATTCCCCATGGCCATTGTAGATGTTATCACAGTCATCCATTCTGAACTTGCAACCTATAGTATCTAAATATAATGGAACACTACCACCAAAAGTTTCCCTCCATGCTACGCATCACCCGGGCTTGAAAAGCATTGCTGTTCCTGCGCTTTCACTGGGTCAAAATCCTTGCTCCCCTCACCCTCTCTCACAGCATAGTGGGGATATACCAACACCAAATGGATGACCACCTTCTCAAGAGTAATTCAAATGGCATTAAATGTTAGCCTCACTAGCAATGCCAATACCCTGTGAATGAATAAAAATAATCAAGTCACTTGTAGTAAGGATAGACTGATGACCTGAATGACCTTCTGGGCATTTTAACAATTCTGCGATTCTGTGTGATTCAGTGTATAGGAGAATGTATAAGGAACATCATGATGTATTGCGGAGGTGTCTCAGAATAGCCAGATACAGTGGACTACCTAAGAATGTAACAAATGAAGAAGGGCACCTTTGCAAATATAGCTTTGAAATATATTTTAAGGGTATTGAGTATGTCTTTCTCTCTGCGAACGCAAAATAATGCACATATTTGTGAGTAGTCATTGCAGTTGCTAATTCAATTCTTTCTTCTACAATATTTTTTCATATCCTCTCAGCTGATTGTAAAGATAATATGCAGAATAGTCAAAAGAAGGAGAATCTCTGACACTGATTTGTTTTGCTTGAATTCAAATGTATTTATTTGGAATGACAAACTATAATTAGTCTCTCAGGTTGGAGCCAATTACATGGCAATGCCAGACAGTAAGCAATCTGTCTCTCTTTGATGACAGAAGGCATTCACTTGGCTTTGTTAACTGGATATTGGACTTCAGACGACATTTCTTTCCTTTGTACTGCCTTGTGTTCTTTGATGTCCTTAATGATTGTGAATAATAGGCTTGATTTTCCCTTGTGTGTTACAGAACTTTGGAAAGATCAAAGTCCTGAAAATGAGCTGGTGAAGCATGTTTGGCCGGAAAATACTCAGAGGAATGAACTCTTCTACGTCCAACTTCTGAGTGTGTTCCAGTCATCAACTCATGGTGACATTGGTCCCAGCTTGGTGGTGGGCTAATAACACGTGATAGGATTGCCAAATATCCAGGGTTGCTGTATACTCTCCAGGAGTTCAGCTCCCGGACATTGCTGAAAGAAGTCAAAGAAAAAAAATGACAGGGCATGAGATTAATTGTACATTTTTACACCTTTTCGTTTTGTTTGTGTTTATATAAATTGTATATGGAGATAAATAGCTGTTTGAGCAGTCAGAGCACAAAATAGTTTTACAAGAATGATAAAAACCCGAAGAACTGCGGATGCTGTAAATCAAGAATGATATCTGGACTTCAAGGGTTAAGGTATGAGGATTATACAAATTAGGAATCTCATCTCATAACTCCTAAAGTTTAGGATTCATCAGATTGAAGTCTTCAAGATATTAACAGAAAAAGATTGGGTCGATGAAGACTAACTGTTTCCACTGATTGAAGGTTCTATAACTTGGGGACAAAGTCTGAGAATTAGGGCCCAGCTGTTTAGGAAAGATGTTGGGAAGCACTCCTACATACAAAGGGTGGTCGATATTTGGAAATCTCTTCCACAAATGGCAGTTGCTGCTAGATCAGTTGTTAATTTTAAATTTGCAAAGGGGGTGGAACTGTGGCTGAGTGGTTTGCACTGCTGCCTCACAGGGTCAGGGACCCAGGTTCAATTCTACCTCTGGATGACTGTCTCTATTTTTCCATTCTCCCTGTGTCTGTACGGGTTTTCTCTGGCTGCTCCGATTTCCTTCCCCAGTCCAAAGATGTGCAAGTTGGGTGTATTGGCCAGGTTAAAATGCCCATAGTGTCCAGGGATGTGCAATCTAGTTCAATTAGCCATGGGAATTGTAAGGTTATATGGATAGGAAAGGGGGCTGGGTCTGGGTCTGGGTGGGATGCTGTTCAGAGGATCCCTGTGGACTCAGTGAGCTGAATAGCCTGCTTCCACACTGTAGGGATTTTATGATGCTATGTATGAAGGGATATGGGCTAAAGGCAGGTGTGTACAGAGTAAGGCCATGATCTCATTAAATGGTTGAATGAGCTCAAGGGGCTGAATGGCCTACTCCTGTGCCTGTGACAGGTTGTCAGGAATTTGTTCAGTCAAAACTGCAACTCTACATGCATCACATAGACTGACAGGTCCAGTTGGTGCAAAGTGAACTGGGGAACCGGGATACAATGGAAGAAGTCCCTGTAGGCATATGACTAGCCAGGTGTAAGCCTACTGCTGCAGTGAGTTGATCAAATGGAGGAGCAAGCTTGAGAGTGTTACATGGTAAACTCCTAATTCTTGCATTCTTATGTCTGCCTGATGGGATTTAGGTTGATTTTACAATCCCCACTTAATTTGGATTCAATTACACTTTATTGTGGCTGCCTCTGTCTTCCCTGGACTTTGGGATCTTTTGAAATTCAAATCTATTTTGTAATCCAGTGTAACACCTAAAAGTTCTGACTGCATTTGTAGAAAGAAAACAGATTTAACATTTCAAATCTAGTGAACTTTAGAACCGTAAGTAACCAGGAAAAGGTATTAATGTTGATTACAAGATGTTTGAGGGTGTGCGGGTGAAGGAGGATAAAAAGCCAAAGGATAGGTAGAGGCAGAGCCCAGAGAGAGGAGGAGAGAGAGACAGAGAGAGAGAGTAGGCAGACAAAGATTATTGACAGCAAGCTAGGGAAAAAGAGAAGCAAGATAGGTAATAATGGGGACTATGAGTGGGTGAAAATGAGTTGTCCATTGCATGACAACAAACAGGAAAACCAGAAAACTGTGAATACTGGAAATCAGAAACAAAAACAGAAATTACTGGGGAAACACAACAGGTCTTACAGCATCTGTGGAGTGAAAGCAGATTTAACATTTCAGGTCCAGTGTCTCTTCTTCAGAACAGTACCTGGGTTATGGTGGTAGTTGACAGACATGGAAGAAGATGTTCGTTCTCTGGACTTGTTAAACTCCGGATTGAGTCCTGAAGGTTGGGAGATACCTAAGTGGAAACTGAGAACCTGAACTGTCCCCATCCACCATCACCTGCTTCCACTTGGCCAAACACGTACTCACTTTGAACAACTTCTCCTTTAACTCCTCTCACTTTCAGCAGCTCGAACATGTAACATAGGGTACCTGTATGGGCCCCAGTTATGTCTGTCTCCTGTGGAGTACATGGAACATTCCTTGTTTCAATCCTACTGGCATCCTCATCCAGAACAATCTTATTTCTAACTTTTATTTTTAGACACTGTAAGTAATGCTACTAGTTTTCCTTTTATTCCTCTTTTGTATCCAAGATTTGTACCTAGGTACTTGCACCTAAGATGGTGCCATTAGAGGCAGCCATTGTAAAAACTTTTCACTTTATTCTTGTACTTCTGTACATGTGACAGTAAAGGATATTCTATTCTACTCTCTTCTCCAGTACGTCAATAACATGATCAGTTCTGCTTCACGCACTCTTTTCCTCACTGGCTTACCGTCAACAATCCCTTTGTCTACCTACACCTGTTCTCTCTTTCACTCTCTGGACTCCATCTCGATCCACTCATGACTTTCCTGATCATCAGCATAAATATCACTTTTCCTCGCTGCTCTTGGTTGTGAAGACTGGTCACTGGACTTCTTCAACTGCTTTTTGTCCACTGATGCTGCCAGACCTGCTGAGTTTCTGCATCACTTTCTATTTTTGTTAGTTTCAGATCTCCAACATCTACAATTCTTAGTTTTAGTTTAATAATAGCTTAGCTAACAAGAAGACCTCTGGGAGGATATTTATTATGATTTTTTTAATACATACATTTTATTTCCTTCTAAAAATTATGACTACATTAATAGAACTCTCAGCAGACTCCTGCTTAGTGAAGACCTCCTGGGAATTTATTCTTCTCCCCAAGGTTGTCCTAACTCAGCAACAGAATTGACACAAATTTATGGCCGACACTCCAATTGGGGCGTTAATCACACTAAGTGAGTCTTCATAACGGATTTGCTTGACTCCATTTCTTATAATTGTAGTCAGTGAAGATGGGGTAACGGAGACACATTAAGAATAAAATTGCCAGAAAGAAATACATTCTTCATATGTTAATCTGGTCAATGCACATCAGCATCTAGGATGAAAGTGAAGCAGGGCAATTTCAACAGACTTTTTGCACTTGCCCACTCGGTCACTGTAAACAGGTAATACTGATGGATTCTGTAACTTGCACACACTTAGAAACATGACATGTTGACTGTCAGCCTGATGGAATACAGCATTGATGTAGTGGGAACCTAACACCTTCCTGGTCTACTTGTCTTGGAACTAGACCAAGTCGTGTAAACAGGGAACCAGGTTCACAGTTTAGTCAAGCACCAGCTCTAACTAGATATTAATATGTTTATTTCACAAAGCACCGTCTTTTAAAAACAGGAACCCCAATTTTCCATTTCAACCAAAAGAATGCCCTGGCGTTTAATTGAAAATAATGTTACTATCTTTCTGTGGAATAAGGACAGCAGTCGATTCTGCGGTATTACTTTACATTGTCAGAGGTGCTGTCTTTTCAAAGTCTACAAGTTTGCTCTGGTGAGCCTGAAAAATCCTTTGGTACTCTTCAGAGAAGGGAGGTTGAACTTGTCCACCTTAGTGAATGATTTGTTTACAGTTTTGGGTCTGAGTCTATGTAATCTTTGAAAGTCGTTCCTCAGTTAAAGAGGTAGAATTTGTGGGTGGTTCAGACCTAAGGTGGAATGACCAGTCAAAGCTCTCAGAGCTGGTTAGTCCATAAACTTGCTTGGCTGCCGTTGAAGTCAACCATAAAATTCTGGAAAGTTTTTGGTAAACACAGGAAGGATATTCCCAATGACCAGAGAGCCCAGGGCAAAGGATCACAGCCTAAGGATGCAGAGCAGGAGAGTTAGGAACTAAATGAGGAGAAATTTCTTCTGTCAGAGAGTGGACAGCCTGTTGAACTATCTTCTGCAGAAAACGGCTAAGGCCAAAACATTGAATGTTTTCAAGAAAGAATTAGACATAGTTCTTAGGACTAAGGGGATCAAAAAGCACAGGGGAGATTGAGAGTTTGAGGCACAAAGATGGATGATCAGCCACGATCACATTGAATAGCCGAGAGACTTGAAGGGCTGAATGGCCTGCTCCTGCTCTTATTTTGTATGCTTATGGGTCTATAATTCTACACCAACTCCTCGTAGAAACATTAAGTGCTGCACCCATAAAAAATGACACTGTTGTATGGGGGGTGGGGGGGAGTGCAATCGGGAAAAAAGGCTGTTATCCAAGTACCTTTTCACTCCATCTTTTTAATATGGTGGTAACCCATTGGGTTTAGGTCCCACATTAAAACCTCCTAGGTTTTCCTAGGTTCCTGCGCTAACATTATAAATATTCTAAGTCTGCACCAGCCAGTGACTGAACAGTATCTCCAACTGCTTTGTGATCAAACCACAAAGGAACAGAATGCATAGTTACACCTGTCTCTGTTACCTCATTAACTATACCTAATTCTTTCCCTACCAAAATTTTAATTCATGGTATCAGCGAACTGCATTTGCAAGACCCATGGGGTGTGATTAATGTCCCACTCATCGTGCTGACCATAACTCAATCTCAACTCTGTCACTGATGATTTATTGGGTCAGGACACTCTTGGGATTTGAATGAAGGCCCATGGGCCTTCATAATGTTTCATCTGTATCAAATCTTCATTCATCTCACTTCTAAAAGGAGGATAATAAGTTTTTAGCTTCAACTTTGTGCATTCAGCAAAAATATGCTGCCAATGTTTTGTACTTTGTATGTTTTTTTTTGTGATCTAAAGCTTGAGGTGCACAGAGAAACTTTTATCTTGAATCATGATTGTGAGTGCGAGATCAAGATTTGTTCATGTTTATCTGCTTCAAGCTAAACCATAGATTTTGCAGAAAATAATTCTTATTTTTAAGTATTTGTGAAGCACTTTGTGTGTTGGCACAGACATTCATTAAAGTGTATATGATTTTGAAGGTAATCCAGTGGAAGTGTACACTACTTTTGACTGATTTCCACACTGAACCATTTCCAAAAGAGGTAACCTAAAGCAAAGGAATAATATGCATTTATGCATTTGTAATGTCCACATTTTTCTTTCCTTTTAGGCATAAACTGGAAAATGGAAATCTAACACCTCCAAATAGCTAAAGAGTTCACTGCCTTTGGTCAAAATGATCCTCCTGTAACATTAAAGACACAGTGAAAGCTGAAGATAACACACTTTAAAACTAGTCAGTTGTCAAGACCATTTCTTGGTTATCTTCCCACACTTGTTAGCAATGCATCCACCAGCACAATTTTACAGGACATATTGTCCCAGCTGGTAGCCTCTTAAACCTAAGTTAATTTTCTGGGCATATGGGTTCAAATCCTACCATAGCAGATGGTGAAATTTGAAGTCATTAAAAATATGAAATATAAAGCTAGCCTAATGGCAACCATGAGATCACTGTTGATTGTTTTAAAAAAACATATGGTTCATTAATTTCCTTTTAAGGAAGGAAATCTGCTGTCCTTACCTATATGTGACTCTAACAAATAACAATTTTGTTGACTCTTAACTGCCCACTGGGCAATTAGATATGGCCAATAAATTCTGGCATAGCTGGCCCACATTCCAACTACTGATTTTAGAAAGTGCCTTTTTGAAGATGTTATCCCTTTCTTAAAATACATGTGCCCAGAACTAATAAGCTGCCAAAACCACTCCAGGAATGGATGAAGCTGTGGCAGTATCCCACTGATTCCAGCAGCTTCAATGAGGTGAGATGTCAAGGATAGCAATGGGATGATTTGTGGGTTTTCTGGACAGACACTAGTTGTGTGTGTGTGTGTGTATGTGTGTGTGTGTGTGTGTGTGTGCGCACATGTGCATGTGTGCGCATGTGTGTGTGCACATGTATGTGTGCGTGCATATGTGTAGTTTAAGGAGGTATTGCCAGTGCCGGGGCAAATTTGTTTTCACCATCTTGCTCTTTCAAACATTCCAATAGTCCTTAATCTGCACCCAAGCTGCCACTTATTTCAAAACCATTGCCACCAAGTGAAGTTCTCTGATCCCACCCTTCCTCTCTGATATACAGTGAATGCAGCATTGACTAAGGATGGCTACATGGCTACACACAATTGGTTAAATAATTTATTCTTGACTGGGGGGAGCTTCTGCAGAGTTTTTGCACTTTGACGTGCCATAGCTTGGACTGGGGTGGCATGGTGACTCAATGGTTAGCATTGTTGTTGCACAGCGCTAGGGACCCGGGTTTGATTCCAAACTTCTTTGACTGGGGTTTGTACATTCTCCTCTTGCTCGCGTGGGTTTCCTCCCACAGTCCAAAAATGTACAGGTTAGGTGAATTGGTCATGCTAAATTTCTCAGTAATGTTCAGGCTTGATGTGTTAGCCAAGATAAATGTTTCTTTACAGGGATGGGATAAGGTCTGAGTCTGGGTAGGATAATCTTTGGAGGATTGGTGTAGACTTGGATGGTCTGAATTGCCTCTTTCTGCACTGTAGGAATTCTATGATAACTTTGACAGTAGTGGTAAAATATAAAAAAAATCCTCTTTCTCTGGGAAGGCCACAAGTACCTTTATTGCTTACATTGAGCATTGAAGCACATATTTAGAAAGCAGCTCATTCTTTGACTCAATTGAGAGCACTGTTGTTTAATAAACCAGGGAGAAGGCAGCTTGGATTTGCACTCCTGAATGCTACCATGTAACCAATGATTGCACCTCTTTATTCTCCTGTTTGAAGGGCCATGAAGGCTAATATTAGACTTTCTGATAATCATTCCCCTTATAATCAAAAACTTTTAGAATGGTTAATGCCAAACCTCACACATTTAGAACATCCACATGAAATCAAGGAAGGATGAGACTGGAAATTAACAAAACAAAATCACAGGCATATTTTTCATTTCAATGCTACAATTCAACAATGTCCTTTATGTGACAGCTGTGGTTCCAATCTCATAACCAATGAACAATGGAAATAAAATGGAAAGACTAGTACTGAGATTGTAACTCATGCGTAAAGGACATATATTTCATAAATCAGTTTGAGAAAAGCAGTTATCTACTTGAGAAAAGGAATTACTCAACATAAAATACCAGGTAGAATTGAGTAATAGTTGACTTTGTGTAAAGTAAACCTCAACATTTTGGTCAAAAATATTCTTCGTTTTTCAATCATCACATACCTAAAATAGCCCCCAACATTTGGCCCAAAAATCCTTATTTTCTCATGAAGCTCATGCTGGTTTTCAGACTGGAGTTGATAGGAACATTCCAAGAATACAATTTCACAATTGCTCTTTTCTCATTAAAACCTTCAGAAATATAATGTGCCTGGGATAGCAGCTCCCTGCTGAATGCAGGACCATGGCCAGCACTCACAGAGCCAATGGCACCATCTGCAGTTCCGAAGATCTAACATGGATTTTAACTCCCTGAAAATGGTATTTGTGCTTAAGTTGACAAAATCCCAACCAACCACCTGCCCCCACTCTTTTGCTGACAAATGTGAACTCAAAAACCCAACTTTCAAATGCATGTATATGGCATTTATCATCATATTCAATAATAAATCACATTGGCAGTGGGTAATTTTTTTTTAATATTATGTGGTAATTTTGGTTTGAGGAACAGATTTGATTATGCATGGAGTCTAATTCACAAAAAAATTCAGTGCTTTGTATGTAATTATAGAAAAGCTAAGTGGAGGGCTACACACCATTAAAAGGTTATATTGTGTAATCAGCTTGTTTACTCAGTGCATCCTGACATCATGTTACTTGATTTGTGGTTCGTATGCGCAAATTCTTATCCCTCTCGAGTTGATTATTAATTATAGTTGCTCATTAGACATTAATGAACTGAGTTGCTATTCGAGTACATGTGAATATTTACTGAACACTTAGCCAGTCTCTTCCTCTGGTGCCACTCTATATTTAGAATTGTACAAAAGTTTCTGCTGATTGACATTATGCTGTAACTTTTAACATCTGTGCACATCTGGGATTATGGAGCAGATGAATAAAGAGACAGATGCTGTCGAGCTCTTCCCACCCCACCACCCACCCATCACCATTTCACGCCGCCCCTCCCCACCACACACACACATGCGCGCGCACACACACACACACCTACATACACACACACACGCACACACACACACACACACACACACACACACACACACACACACACACACACACACACACACAAAACCACCACCACTCACAAGATGCATTTTCTGCTGGAGCGTGGCCAATCCACCTAATATGAACACATTTGGTCAGTGGGAGGAAATGGGTAGCAGGTGGCAGAAACTGGGACAACATGCAAACTCCATGCAGACAGACCTGAGGGTGAGATTGAACCCATCTCCCACAGTCTAAAACTGTGCAGGTTAGGTGAACTGGCCATGCTAAATTTCCCTGTAGTGTGCAGGCTAGGTGTGTTAGCCAAAGTAACTGTGGGGTTACAGGGCTGGGATCAGGGGCTGAGTCTGGTTAGGATGATCTTTGGAGGGTAGGTGTATACTTGATGGGCTCAATTTCCTCTTTCCATGCTGTAGGAATTCTATCATTACTTTGACAAAAGTGCTGAAATAGCGAAAAAAAAACCTTTCTCTTGGAAGGCCACAAGTCCCTTGTACCTGACCCTGTGAAGCAGTAGTGCTAACCACTGAGCCACCATCTTAAGGACCCTTAGAGCTTTCTGAAGCTTGGTGAAAAAATAAAACCCAAAATCTGAATTGTGGCCTAACCAGAGCTTTATAAAGGCTTAGTAAATGTCCCTGCAATTGTATCCAATATTTCTCTTTGTGCGGGCCCAGGTTCCTACATGTTTTGCAAAGCAAGAAATATTACAATGAATTTGCACATGGTAAATCCCAACATACAGCAATGTGACAATGTCAGTGATGATATTTGGGAAATAACTATTGTACAGGATACCCTGCTTTAAGAGATTGCAAGGTGTCTTTTCCATATTACTGAGAGGGCAAACATCAGGTCATCTGACATTGTCAGTTTTGACTTTGACGTCAAGTTTTTGGAATGAAATATGAACCCACAGACACCTGACTCAGAAATACTTCCACCGAACCACAAGTTAACCCTTGCTGTAGAGAGGCGGGGTTTGCAATGAAAAATCCCAGAAAGACATTAAATAGCTGAAACAGTTATGTTTGTAAACTGACCATTTATTTTGGAGGTGAACAATAGTTTGATTTTGAAGGAGCTAATTAATGTATATACTTAGATACAAGGAACTTAGGTACAAGGATAATGTGTATCAAGTCAATGTAGTGAACAGAGTGGAATAAGCCATTTTATTGAAGTCAAGCTTCCCTATAAGTCCGTTGAATGTTACTGATAAGCAACATTTCTGTGCGTCTTGCAGACAGAGAAAATAAAACTAGTTGGCTTTGCAAGATACACAACCAGATGTGGGAGGGAGACAATGTCTAATCAAAATGATGCATCCTATGAATTTACAATTCTGAGAGAATCATCCTAGAAGAATCTTGATTGCTGGTGGTAAGTTTTAAAAATTCCTTGAATACTGAGTAAAATGGCTGGGGATAGCCACACAGTTATAACTGAACAAAGGGGACGGCAATGGCTTAGTACAGAGCCTAAAGTGCCAAATGCAGTTTGACTAGAGCGTTGTACAGAGTCAGCAGCACATCCCTGCTCTTGTAATCTAGATTCATTTTATTGTTTTATTATTTAATCATATTGTTATAGCACAGCTTCAAAGTGAAGGGACGACTCTGTAGAACTGAGATGAGGAGGAATTTCTTTAGCAAAAGGGTAGTGAATTTATGGAATTCATTGCCACAGAGCGCTGCAGAGACCAAGTCATTGAGTGTATTTAAGACAGAGATAGATAGGTTCTTGATTCGTAAGGGAATCAAATGTTATAATGAGAAGGCAGGGGAACATTGTTAAGAAACATATTAGCCATGATCAAATGGAGGAGCTGACTTGATAGGCCAACTGGTCTAATTCTGTTCCTATATCTTATGGTCTTACAGTATGATTGCTAGACTGTTAATTCAGACACCCATGTAATGTTCTGCAAACCAGTTTCAAATCCTGCCTTGGCAGAAGGTGGGATGTGAATTCACTAAAAACCTGGAATGAGACGTCTAATGGTAACCATGCAACCATTGTTATGTGATGAAAAAGGAACTTGGTTCACTAATAGTAGGAGCTACAGATGCTGGAGAATCTGAGATAACAAGGTGTAGAGCTGGATGAACACACCAGGCCAAGAGCATCAGAGGAGCAGGAAATCTTGACTTATCGGGCCTAGACCCTTCTTCAGAAATGGGGGAGGGGAAGGGGGACCTGAAATAAATAGGGAGAGAGGGGGAGGCGGATAGAAGATGGATAGAGGAGAGGATAGGTGGAGAGGAGACAGACAAGTCAAAGAGGCGGGGATGGAGCCAGTAAAGGAGAGTGTAGATGGGGAGTTAACGAGGATATAGGTCAGTCCAGGGAGGACGGACAGGTCAAGGGAGTGGGATGAGGTTAGTAGGTAGGAGATGGGGGTGGGGCTTGAGGTGGGAGGAGGGCATAGGTGGGAGAAAGGACAGGTTAGGGAGGCGGGGACGAGCTGGGCTGGTTTTGGGATGCGGTAGGGGGAGGGGATATTTTGAAGCTTGTGAAGTCCACATTGATAACATTGGGTTGCAGGGTTCCCAAGTGGAATATGAGGAACAGCAACTCTTGATTTCTCTTGAGCCACTAATCTATTTTCACAGTCACTCTTTACATATTTTAGTTTTGATGTTTATTTCTCTCTCTACTCTTTTTGCATTCAGCTTGACTCTCCAGTGAGTTACGAACCCAACATTTACCATATACCTGTAGTACCTCTTTTTCCTCTAAACATTGAAAACAGAGTCAGAAGTCACACGACACCAGGTTATAGTCCAAAAGGTTGGTTTATTTGGAATCACAAGCTTTCAGAGCGCTGGTCCTTCACCATGTGATTTCTGACCTTGTCCACCACAGTCCAACACTGGCATCTCCACATCGTCGAGTACAGGGACTGGGATAGACATTTGTCCCATTGCTTCATTATTTAACATGTTCATAACTGACCTTCTATTTCAACATCATGCTCCCTCTCTTTCTGCATACCCCTTGACATTTTCTGCCTCTAGAGATCTATTTCTTTCTTAAACATATTCACTGGCTTAGCTTCCACAAGATTTTGTGTGAGAGAGTTCCATGTGTTCAGAACACTCTGATTGGATGTAATTTCTCCTCATCTTAGCGTGAAACACATCCTTTAACTCTCTATCCTGAGACCCTGACCCTTTGTTCTGGACCCCTCCCCCTGATCTCAACCTCCCCCCTCACCCCATTGACACCTGCCCACACTGAGTCAGGGGATACATCACCCCACATCCAATCTATCCATTTCAATGAGGTCCCCTTTCATTAGACCATAAGATCTTGAAGCAGAAGTAGACTTTAAAGTTTTGGCAAAAATCTGCAGCTCAGGTTGTGGGTGAGGTTGTTGACTTGCAAGTCAATAACCACAGAAGTAGGCTATTCAGCCCATTGTATCTGCTCCAGCATTTGATGAGATCATGCCTGATCTGATCATCCTCAACTCCACTTTCCTGCCTTTTCCCCATATATTCCCTTACTGATTAAAAATCTGTCTCCAAGAGCTTTGAATATTCTTCATGACTCAGCATCAACAGGTACCTGTGGTGGATAATTCCACATATTGGTTAACCTCTGAGGGAAGTAATTCCTCTTTATCTCTGACTTAAATGGATTTTTTTTCGTGAATCACTTCTTTTTTTCCTCTTTACACTGCTATTTTTCACTGCGTATTTTGGGATAATTGAATTTTCCCATTATAATCACTCTAAGGTCTTACATCTTCCTGCAGTTTACCTACAGATTTGCTCCCCCATCTATTTCCCATTATTTGGTGTCCATTAGTACACAACCAGCCTTGTAATAGGACCTGTATTGTAATCAAATAGATTCTGGTTTTGTATCCTCGGGTACACTATTCCTCTTTAATGATGTAGAAATATCTACAACACTGTCAACCATTCTCTTCCTTCATTTCCTTCCCTGAATGAGTAATAGGCAGCACTCTTGTTTGAACCAGGTCTCCATTTTTGCCACTATATCCTGCAATAACATTTACTGCTCATATCTTATTACATTGGGATGCTGAGTGCCTTGCTACAAACACAGTGAATGCTGGAGAAACTCAGAAAGTGTGGCAGTACGGGGAGAGAGAGACATGGACAGTGTTAACATTTTGAATCTTCTTCAGCTAACCTATTTCAGAGGGCAGTTAAGGGTCAACCACATTACTATATATCTGTAGTCAGACGCAGGCCAGAACCAGGTAAGGACACCAGATTAATATAAAACAAAGACAGCAAAGGGCAACAGATTTACTTCCATAAAGGACATTTGTAAGCTTGATGGATTTTTATGATCATGGTTATGTAGTCATCACTAGACTTTTGGTTCCATGTTTTTATTAAATTCAAATTTCATCATCGGTTGTAGTGAACTCATGTCCCAAGACCACTATCTGAGTCCTTGGATTACTCAATCTTGTGACAATGACACCAGGACACAGTCTGCCCCTACTTCTAATTTTATGTGGTTACTTGTACAGAGCCATAGAGTCATACAGCATGGAAACAGACCCTTCAGTCGAACCAGTCTACGCCGACCATGTTCCCAAACTAAACTGGTCCCACCTGCCTGCATTTGGTCCATATGCCTCCAAAACTTTCCTATTCATGCATTTACTCAAATGTCTTTTAGCTATTATAACAGTACCTGCATCCATCACTTACACTGGCAGTTCATTCCACACACTAACAACTATCTGTGTAAAAAGGTTGCTTCTCCATGTCCTTTTTAAATCTTTCTCCACTCACCTTAAAAATACCTCCCCTAGTTTTAATCTCCCCCAATTTAGGGAAAAGACCTTTATTATTCACTTTATCTATACACCTTATGATTTTATAAACCTTTATAAATTTACTACAAGCTAAACTTTTAGAGAATATCATTCATATGATGTGAACAATCTTAGCAAGAGCAGCATTCACTCCCCATCCCTGGTTGTCCTTGAGAAGATAACCGTGAAGTCCATATTGTGAATGTGCACTCTACATCCATCTAATCTGTCCCACCTGTCCCTAACCATGTTAGATTCCTCTCATTTCGGAACTCTTCTTTATTCTAATAATGAGCAAAGCAGAATCCCACAACTGATACCTTTAAGTGATGCAGGGACAGACCTGACAAAGTGACAGCTGATCTAAGCTCTGAGCTAGAAGGTCTGTGAGCCTGTACGGACTGTTGATGTGAATTAATTTACTCAGTATATTGTGCTGACACATTGCAGGTACCTCCTCTGATGTCGTTGTTTTTCCTTCAAAGTGCTGAGCCTTGCCCTTGTGACCCTGTCTCTGGTAAGCACAAACCATTGTATTATTAACAATCTTTCAATGATTTCAATGATCTGTTCATGGATTTAGAGAACAATTCATCATTGAAGGAAGCCTTAGGCCCCACATTGGTGAAGGTAATTCTGTTTTTCTTTATTTTCCCCATTGTATTTGTAAGATTATGAAGGATGAGGGTGAAGGTTGGAGTTGGGGTGGGGGGAGCTCAGTTAGCTCAGTTGGCTGGATAGCTCCTTTGCATGCAGAATGATGCCAACGGCATCCATTCGATTCCCACAATGGCTGGGGTTACCACAAAATACTCCTTCTCACATTTTCTTATCTTGAGGCATGGGGACCCTCACATTAAACCAGCACCGATTCTCCCTCTCTAATGGGAGAGCAGTCCTATGGGACGATGGCTATTTTCCCTTCATTACATTTCCTTTGAAAGTGACTATTGAATTTGCTCCTGTCATCTTTTCGGGCAGTGCATTCCAAAATGGAACATTCTGCTTCATAAAAGAACGTTTCCTCATGTCTTCTTGAAGCAATCATTGTACATTTGTATCCTTGGTTACCAGATCTTCAAACTGTAGAAACACTCCCCCTTTCAAAATCTATTCTCTTATTCTCTTTTTTGAAACAGTTCATTACACCTTTGAGCAGTTTTTAAATCTTTGGTTAACTTTATTTTCTTCCTCATCCCTGGACCCATTCGAACACATCACTTCTGCCCACCCTCCAGGACTTGACACTCATCCTGAAGTATAACATTCAGAATTGGACACAATACTTCAGATAAAACCAAGCTGTTGTTTTGTCAAACCTCATTGCCTTTGGATTCTATCCCACAAAAGCCAAGAATCCTATCTATGTTATTTTAAACAACCTTGTCAAATTGGCCTACTCTTCCTTAAGTGCACATACATGTACCTTGGGTCTTCCAGTTATGCATCGTCGTCAAAATAAAACACTTGGTTCATATTGTCTCTCCCCATTCCTCCTAGTGAAATGTATAACTTCACAAAAGCAAAATGTAGCGGATGTTGGAAAACTGAAATAGAATTTTAAAAAAGGTGTTGGAAACACTCAGTGGGTGAGGCGGCATTTGCAAAAGAGAGAGAGAGTTAATCTTACAGGTCCCAGTACTAACAGTTTAGGCTCAGTACTGGTTGGAAGTTAAGAACAATTAATTTCGAGCCCTTTTCACAGCATACTAATCCAGTGTGAGTCATTACCTTCAGGATAATGAAGGGAAAAATCTAAGTCAATGACATTCCTTAAACAGTGAAATGATTAATGTTTTATTCAGCCCTTCAAATTTGTTCCCAAAATTCAACATTATTGTGGGTTCTCATCTAACTGAAAATTCTGTCTCTGTTTTCTCCCGTAACCCTTGAATTCTTTTAGCCCTTAGAACTATATCTAACTCATTCTTGACAACATTCAATGTTAAGGCCTCAACCGCTTTCTGTAGACCCGACTGGAACCGTCAACTTTCCTGCTCCTCTGATGCAGCCTGTTCTGTTGTGTTCCTCCGTCTCCACAGGCTCAATGTTCTCTAGGGAAAGACATTTCTTTTCATCTCAGTCCTAAATAGCCTACTTCATATCCTTAAACTGTGAAGCCTGGTTCTGGACTCCCTAGTCATCAGGAATATCTTTCCTACATTTATCCTGCCAGGTCCTGTTCAGAATTTTATAGGTATCTATGAAATCCCCTTAATCCTTCTAACTCAATGAATGTAGTCTTAACTGATCCAGTCTCTCTTCATGTGTAAATCCTGCCATCCCAGGAATCAGTCGGGTAAATCTTAATTGCATTCCTTCCACAGCTACAATATCCTTACTGATCACTCAAACACAGTAGTGTTTGAACTAAGAACCTTCTGGACCAGACCTGGGAATGCTATCTACTGAACCACAGCTGACATTAGAAGGTATAGTGGAGGTGGTAGAGCTATAATTCTGCTTCATTAGCCCATGTTCCTTGAAAGTGTGACTTCAGCAAGGCAACACAGGATTGCTGAATTGACAAAAATCATCACTAAGTTGTGACTGAAGAATTTGCTGTAGCCAATCATTCACACATCTGCCTTTGGATTCCAGACAGCTGAAAGAAAAGTGACCAGATAATTTGTCATTCCTTACCCACCTTTGCAACCGCAGAAGCAACATATTCCATTGACAATTCCAGTAAGAAGTGTGTGGCATTGCACCGTTCTGACTGCACATCCACTCAAAATGGCAGGCAACCCGACAGTGCCTCAAACTTGACAAATTCTTCGATAATTGCTACAGGAGGGTGATGGGTTTTCTATGCAACACAAATTGTTTAAATTCCACAAAATCTTTAGTCAGAATGAGTTTGACACAGCTGATAGCTAACCACACTTACAATCAATTTAAGCTTTTTGTGAAGAGATCACCATCGTGCTCAGCTACTCTGCTAATGGCCTTTTTATACCAAATTGCAGCTTCTCTTATTTATGAAGACTAGAAATCTTCAGTCTGTGCACCTGATTAGTAATTGTTACTCATAAATGCGAGCATATAGTGGATTACTATGTTGTTCAATGTGCTTTGCAAGAAAATTACAGTGAGTGAGACTGAAGCATTTTAATATACTGTAATACAAGCATTAAATAATCCACTGCAAGACTTTGAAGTTACTGGGTCATTTGGTGATGTAGAGGTTCAACTATTCATTGCTTGATGAGATTTATGCTCAGTTTTACAGCAAATTCAATGCCTCATTTAATTTATATATGCCTGCTTGAAGTTAAATTGCTTTTGGATTAAACACAGAATTCATCATTCATCTTATCTTCTGATAGCAGCCTCATTTTATCCCATCTAATTGTATCATCATAAAATGAAATGCTAATGGTCGCGGGGACAATTGATAGACTTGGACGATTGAGAGCTGACATCAAGGAAAGGTTTATGAATGTAGCTTTAGAAAGATTCATTTTGTGATTGAATACATTAAACATTATGGACATTTTATAACCAATCTATTATTTTTCCATCAGAGACAAATACAAACTGAGATAGCACCAAAAATAAGAAAGTTTAACACTAGCGAAAAGGATACATAACATCTACAGATAGAGCTACCTTACATGGGCATCTGTGTGGCAATCAGTTCTAGCCTAGTTCTAAATACAAACAGGGAAAGATGCTCAAACCCATTCAGCATGTCCCACACTATTGTGATGCAGTGGAAATCACGATAGGCACACAGTCAACCCACCAGAAAGCCTTGTTATTGCATGGGAGGAACGAGATGCTGGATAACCTGGATGTATGAATTTTAGACCTAGCAGGGAAGACATATTGTCTCACTTTAGTCACACGGCTCGTGATCTCTGTTGGATTTTGCGTGTGAGCTTAATGTTTCATTTCTTTGCTTAAATTGATTGTAAGTGTGGTTAGCCATTAGCTGTGTCAAACTCATTCTGACTAAAGATTTTGTGGAATTTAAACATTCACTTCCAATTGCCAACCATTTTAACTCCCCCTCCCACTCCCTGGGCGACATGTCCATCCTGGGCCTCCTCCAGTGTCACAATGACACCACTCGCTAGCTGGAGGAGCAGCACCTCATATTCTGCCTCGGGAGCCTAGAGCCCGATGGCCTAAACATAGGATTCAGAAGTTTTAAAATCTCCCCACCCCTGGCCTCAATCCATGTCCAAGCTTCTATCTCATCCCCGCCTCCTTGACCTGACACAACCTGTCCGTCTTCTCTCCGACCTATCCGCCCCACTCAACCACTGACCAATCTCCACCACTCCTCACCTGCACTGACATATCACCATCCCACCTACCTCCCCCAACCCCACCCCTCCTCTCTCTATTTATTTCCTAGCTCTCTTCCCCCTCTCCATTCCTGAAGAAGGATCCCGACCGGAAACTTCAACTTTCCTGCTCCTCTGATGCTGCCTGGTCTGCTGTGTTCCTCCATCTCCACAATGTGATGTCTGTATATGCACATATATGCCATGTTCTTTGCAGCCTTCGACATGTCATCAATAACAATGAGCACTTCGCCAAGATCTTCCCTACGTCTCTACTTCTCGACTTCAAACAACCGCCAAACCTGAAAACAGACCATTGTTCACAGCAAACTACCCAGCCTGCACGACAACATTGACCACAACACTATACAACCCTGCCATAGCAACCTTTGCATGACAAGTCAGATCATTGAAATGGATATTACCATCACACGCAAGAACACCACCCACCACGTACACTGCAGATATTCATGTGACTCGGCCAACATTGTCTATCTCATGTACTGCAGGCAAGGATGCTCCAAGGCATGGTATATTGGTGAGACCATGCAGTCAGTGTGACAATGGAGGAATGGACACCATGCAACAATCGCCAAACAGGGATGTTCCCTCCCTGTTGGGGAATGTCTCAGCGGTCAAGGGCATTTGCTCTCTGATCTTCAGGTAAGTGTCCTCCAAGGTGGACTTTGATATACACAACAACTCAGGATCGCCACAGACTGATAGCCAAGTTCCGTAACCATGAAGACGGTCTCAACTGTGATCTTGAGTTCATGTGGCGTTACATGTGACCCCTCCCCACTGTTCTGTATCTGTAAAGTCTTCCTTACTGTCCTGTTTTGACACTATCACCTTGATAAATTGTTATGATCGCGATGCCTTAATTAATTTATACAGTTTTGAATTACTTATTATTTTGGTTAGACCCTCAGCTTGCAACTCTTATACTTATCATGTTATTCTAGTCATTTAATTTGTCTTCAGCACCACCTTATTTTTAATTTTATGTAATTATCTCTCTGCTTCAATTAATCAGATTATAGGTCATCCCTTCACTGGTTATTCAGCTGTTGTTACTTTACTCACTGTCCAATACTCTTGGGCGCCTGCAGAGACTTATCATCTGATAATGCTGATAACACTGAGCAGAGGTGATGGCCTAATGGTATTGTCACTAGACTGTTAATCCAGATACCCAGATAGTGTTCTGGGTACCTGTGTTCAAATCCCCCCACTGCAGATGGTGGAATTGGAATTCAATAAATACCTGGAATTAAGAGTCTAATGATGGCTGTGAATCCATTGTCAATTGTTGGGAAAGCCACATCTGGTTCACAAATGTCATTTAGGGAAGGAAACTGCCATCCTTACCTGGTCTGGTAAGTCACACACCTATGTGTGACTCCAGACCAACAGCAATGTGGTTGACTCTGGGCAATAAGTGCTGCTTAGCCAGCAATGCCTTCATCCCATGAATAAGAAAAGAAAATATTCCAATCACATTGGTTGTATGTTTTCTTGATCTCACTGCCTATAAACTCTGAGTCTGCGTGATCTTCTTTCTCACGGTACCTGACAAAGGGGCACCACTCTGAAAGCTTGTGAGTTCAGGTAAACCTATTGGACTATAACCTGGTGTGGTGTGACTTCTAACTTTGTCCACCCCAGTCCAACACTGGCCCCTCGTGTACCGGCCAATATTTAACCCACAAAGAACATTATTAAAACATATCATCTGGTCATTGTTTTATTGTTGTCCGTGGGAGCTTGCTGTGCCTTTGACCTTGCCAAAGTGACTGCACTTCAGCAGCTGTAAAATGCTTGAGGATATTCTGAGGCTGTGAATCCACCTATTCTTTCTGTTATAAATGTGGAACTGTGAACTGGATGAGCACCCTAATCATTTGTCCCCATCCACTGTTTCCTGAGCTCAGTAGGCTCACTGGTCAATAGGTATGCACCTAGGACTAAACTTGATGTGGCCAGTAAACTCTACATAAGCTAGCTATGAGCTAGTTAGTCAGATTTTGAGCCTTTCTGGGCTGTCTCACCTATATATTGGCTGAGATCACTCACCTTCAGAACAGCTTTCTTTTTACGCTGATGATCTGATATGTCGACTTTTCCATTAAGTCTGAAGGATAACAGTGGATAACATAGCAGCTGAAATAAGCAAACATGAAGGATCAATTTCAGGAAATGCAAAGGATATTAACAATATATTTAGGGAATTTTACAAATGTTGTCTACAGAGCAGAATCTATTTTTTCAATAATGGATATTGATGCCTTCCTCAGGGAATGCAATTACCATTGCTCTCACTCTCTGAGGAAGAATGTATTGATATTGAGCATCCTGTTACCATACAGTAACGCTGTACATACTCTCCTTTAGCTGTGTAGATGGCCTTTCCTCTACCTTCTGTCAGAAACTGACTCAGGTATCTTTTCAGCATTATGGTATGTTCAATTTTTAACATTTTAATCACAAAATACAAGCATCCATTAGATTGCACAGGTGTAGAAGATATTTTCTGCATGGCTGTAACTTCAGAACGGATAAGCAAAGTGCATTTGCTGGCCAGATTCAGTCAATTCAAATTGGGTGGCACAGTGGTTAGCACTGTTGCCGCACAGTGTCAGTGACCCTGGTTTGATTCCAGCCTCGGGCGGCTGTCTGTGTGAAGTTTGCACATCTTCCTCCTGTCTAGGTGGGTTTCCTTCCACAGTCTAAGGATTATGCAGGTTAGGCTGATTATCCATGATGTGTAGGCTTAGGTGGATTAGCCAAGAGAAATGCAGGGACGGGTTGAGGGGAGGTGGGGGTGGGGGTGAGGGGAGGTGAAATGAGCCTGGGTGGAAAGCTCTTCAGAGATTTTGTGTGAACTCAACAGGTTTAATGGCCGCTGGCCATGCCATAGGAATTCTATGAAATCAAACAGAAATAAAACCAGGAATACCAAGACAGTGGCCAGAGACAGGGACGGATTGATTAGTGAGTAAATAGGCTTCATATCTGAGTTTCTAAAAAAAAGGCTTGAAAACGTGTTTATAACAATGAAGTTCTTAATAAAAATAAAGAACCGTGGATGCTGGAGATCGGGATTACAAAGAGAATGTGCTAGAGAGACTTAGCAGGTCAGGCAACATCTCAGGAGAAAGAAGAACAGGGTTACTAGTTCTAATCTGGTATGACCCTTTTTCAGGAGTGAAATACAGTGGAAATGTGATAAGTTTAATGGTTTTAAGATGGGAAAGTGGAGAGGAGAATACGGGAGGTGTGGGATAAGGCAGAGGACAGCAGGCATTGAATGACAAAAATGACATGGAACAAAAAGCAAAGAGAGTGTTTCTGAAGAAAGGTCTAGGCCCGAAACATCAGCCTTCCTGCTCCTCTGATGCTGCTTGGCCTGCTGTGTTCATCCAGCTCTACATCTTGTTATCTTAGATTCTCCACCATCTGCAGTTCCTACTAGATCTTCCTACTCTTGGGGTTCCCTGCACTGTCACCACCTCCCTTCCACTCCATGCTAGCTAGGTTGGATACTTTGGCGTCGTGAGATTTTTAGCTCACCACTGAGGAAAACATGATTTTGAAATACAGCTGACCATTCCCGCTTCCCGTACCCGGTGTCTTGATGAAGACTTTGGACAGTATGGGCCTTCAGCACGGGTTGAATCCGCTGATGCGGTAGGATGCATTGTGGACTTATCAGGTGAGTACTAGGTTTCCCTTCGGTAACTTCTGCCGGTGTTGTGTTGGAAACTGAGAAATTGACCACCAAACACAGCATGGCTGTGCAAGATTCTCATCCAAACTCGCATAACTATTTCCATATTCTGGAATCCATTTTATAACTCTGGAGAATGTGCAGAGGAAATTTACCACGATCTTGCCTGGGCTGGAGAGTTTAAGTTATGAAGAGAGATCAGACTGACTGTTTTCTTTGAAACAGAGGGGATTGAGAGGGGTCATGATTGAGATGTATAAAATTTTGAAAAGTATAAATGGTGTAGACAGGAAGAAGCTGTTCCCTTTGATGGAGGAGTCAATGACCAGTGGGCATACATTAAAGACAAGGGGCAGAAAGTTTAGAGGAGATGTGAGGAAAACCTGTTCACCCAGAGGGTGGTGGGACTCTGGAACCCTTTGCCTGTAAGGGTGGTACAAACAGAAACCCTCATAACATTGAAGAAGTATCTAGATATGCACTTGTGATGCCAGGGCACATATGGCAATGGACTAAGTACTGGTAAATGGGATTGGAATAGTCAGGTGCCTGGCATGGATGCAATTGGTTGAAGAGCCTTTGTGACACTATGACTCTATATCAGAAAGGATGAGTTCTAAGTGAAACCCTGTGCAGGACTTGTTACAGAGGAACCAATTACAAACGTCCTCAGTCACAGCTGCTTCAGTTACCATGAGCAACTTGCGTTCTTTGGAGCTATGGAGCTTGCTGCTGGTTGTGTGAACTTGACATGGAAGACAGAGGGGGGCATGTCAGTAGGTGTGTTGCAATGTGTATGTGGCAGATGTTCCTTTCACAGTTGATTAGTTTGATGGATGTGAATGCTACAAGATGTGGTGTTGAGCCTTGCTACAATGGTAAAGCATGTGAGAGTAATGTGGAGCGTATATAGTTTAGGTGAGAGTCCTAATTGCTGATGAGTACACTATGGGAATGTAAACATCAAACAGTGTGTGAGGTTGAAGCAGCAGCTGGTGACTGATGGCATTTGAAGATGGATTCAGTGAACTTCACCCAATGTGATGGTTGAAACTTCAGGCACTGTGGCCTGGTCCTCGGTGCCAAACTCCTTATGGTGACCATTAAGGCTACCTGTTCCCATTCCCTTCATCATATATGGCCCACTGCAGAAAGGTGGCTCTCTTTCTAGCCATCTCCTGGATTAAGGCTATCAGTGCTGTACCTGAGAACTTGAGAATCATCTCTCTGGCTTCCTGTTCCATAGGCAACCCATGAAGAAATACCTTTTGAAACAGTTTCATCACTAGTACCTACTCAAATGCACCTATCCTTTAAGATGCACAGTTTGGATGTGACTTATCCTGTGCTTGTAATCAGCCCAGTCCTGAGCAGGCAGCGAGGTAAATGATGCTGTGTTCTTTCCGTCAAGTTCCAGCAGAAAGTATTCAATGAGTGAAGTTCAGCCACTTGTGTGGGTCTCTGTTTAAGGAAGAAGCTGGAAGTCCTCTGATGATTGTTGTCAGGAGTGGATGTGTCCTTTATCTTGTCTCACTGCCAAATAAAAGTTGGTGCCATAGGTAGCTGAATGGATCTTATTTATACCTGTGTCTTTGTAAGTATGTAGAATGTTCCTTCTTCCAATCTTACATCTGTATCAGTATCATTTCATTATACCGTCCAGAACCAGGAAATGTAATGAACTTTTCTTTCAATCTCTCTGCCCATCTCCCACCTTCACCTAGTCTAGCTTGTTTGATTGAGCAAAAATCCTCATATTCTGAAATATCGGACCAAAATCCTGGACTCGTCAAATAACTTTTAAAAGTAAACTGAAAGGAAGCTGGGCTATGCTCTGGGAAAATTACGCAGACACAGAGATAGCTGCTTGGAACCATCGTTCAGCCCGAAAATCCAATTCACACCTCGAATCTAAAAGAACAATTAACCAAACCTAACACTCCAAATTGAAACTAACTTTTACCCTTCAGGCTACCCCAACCCAGACATGATGGAGCCTATAGAGATGGAAAGACATTCAACTTGCAAACCGGACAAATCATATCTTATAACGGAATCATATAATCATATAACGGAATGCAGAATATAGTGTTACGGCTACAGAGAAAGATCAACTCTAATTTATGAGAGGTCCATTATTAAGTCTGGTAACAGCAGTGAAGAAGCTGTTTTTAAATCTGTTAATATGTGTTTTCACACTTTTGTATCTTCTGCCCAATGGAAGAGAGTGGGAGAGAATATAACCTGGGTGGGGCAGGTCGTTGATTATGTTGGTTGCTTTTCCTGAGGCAGCTAGAAGTGCAGATAAAGTCAACGGAAGGAAGGCTGGTTTTAGTGATGGACTGGGCTGCTTTCACAACTCTCTGTAGTTTCCTGTTATCTTAGCAGAGCAGATGCCATACCAAGCTGTGATGCAGCCAGATAGGATGCTTTCTATAGTGCATCTATAAAAATTGTTCAGTCTTTGTGGACATGCCAAATTTCCTTGGCCTCCTGAGGAAGTAGAGGCGCTGGTGTGTTTTCTTGACTGGATCCAACATGGATGGACTAGGATGGATCGTTAGTGATATTTACACGTTGGAACCGGAAGCACTCAACCAGTTTCAACTCAGCACCGTTAATACAGACAGGGGCATCTGGCAGAAATTGAAGCCAATCTTATGACCCTCTTTATTCCTCAACATCACCTTGAAGTAAAAAGGTAATCCAAAAAACATTATCGTCACTGAAATGTTACAACCATTACAATCTTGAGAGTAAAATGATTGTGCAGTCTCTGAGAAGCTGGCCCTCAGGTGTGTTTACCTGGATAATAAACTTCTCATTCTTGTTGAGCAACTCCTCCATGGTTTCCAGTTCAGGTTTCTTGCACATCACCAACTGCAATTGTTTTATGAAAGCAAAATACTGCAGATGCCGGATATCTGAAACAAAGGTTCTTGTTTATACTTGCTGTTTCTATTCAACTATTTTCCAACACCCTTCCGTTCCATAGACGAGTCATAACAGACACAAATTTGACTGTGTTTCTCTCACCACTGATACTGCCAGACCTCCTGAGTTTCTCTACATTCTTTGTATTTGTTCTATGATTGATACTTGTGTCATTAACTGCTGAGGCTCTAGGGTCTGGAATTCCCTCCTCAAATATCTCTACCTCACAACTTCATTCTTTTCTTTTTAAGACACTTAATACCTATATCGTTGGTCAGCTGCCTAAATACACTCTCCGTGTGGATCTGTGTCAAATTTCATCTGATCAAGCTCCTGTGGAGGACTTCATGTCATTTCAGTTTTAAAGATGCTATGCAAATGTTAGCAATTGTTGTTGTTCAAAAGAATAGATAACTGTTCTTTAATCGTCGAACCTCCTTCCATTCCATTCTCAAAACCATGACATTTAAGACTTCCTTTCTATCTACTTAGAGCTGTCATTCCACCACTAACTGCCTGTCACAGCTCCAATCAAACAGAGTTCAGGCACAAATTGATGTTGCTGGAATTGAACAAGTTTTTTTGCAGACTTTGACAGAGCAGTGAGAGGGTGACAGAATTTAATTCGCTTTGTATATCAAAGAAACTTGAAAACTGCTTCATGTTAACGTGCACCTCTGTCAATTATTCGCTTTTTCGCCAACTGATTTTGACATAGAATATACAGACCATATATGTGATAAAGGAGGAAGCCCTGGCCAAAGACTAGATGACCTGCAGTCGCTAAACAATGTTCTTGTATACCAGTTCTGCAGCAGGATCACTGAGCTTGAAGTGTTAACTGTGTTTCTCCCTCCACATATTCTGCCTGACCTGCTGAGCTTCTCCAGCCCTTTCTGTTTTTATTCTCATGCAGCTCATGTAAAATCAAACTTTTCCCTTGGTTTCAGAGATAAAAGGTACTGCAGATGCTGGAGAATCTGAGATAACAAGGTGTGGGGCTGGATGAACACAGCAGGCCAAGTAGCATCATAGGAGCAGGAAAACTTGACATTTCGGGCCTAGACCCTTCTTGGTATGAAATGACTTGTTAAAAAGTGTGGAACATGCATAGTGCATTCTGCAAATTGTGCAATCAGATGCTGGCACTACTGCCTGACAGCGCCAGGATACAGGTTTGATACCGCCTGTGACTGTCTGTGTGGGGCTTGTACATTCACTCCATATCTGCGTGGGTTTCGTTCCAATGCCCTGGTTTCCTCCCACAGTCCAAAGGTGTTCAGGTTAGGTGGATTGGCTATGGGAAACGTAGGGTTAGGGTAAGGCAGTGGGTCTGGGTGGAATGATCTTCCGAGGGGTTGGTGTGGACTTGAAGGGCCAAACGACCTGCTTCCACACTGTAGGGGTTCTATAATTATTTGAAAATGTCATTATTTATTTGCATTCTTACAGGGGCTGCTGTAAGATCACAGGATTGGGAACATTCGCTGATAACTGCACAATATTCGGCACTTACTACAACTCTTCAGACACTGAAGCTGCCCATATTGCAAATGCAGTGCTATCTGGACAATATCTAGGCTTCAGTTGACAACTTGCAACTAATATTCACACCACACGAGTGTCAGGCAATGACTATTTCCAAAAAAAGTCTAACCATTATCCTTTGACATCCAATGACGTTACCATCACTGAATCCTTCGCAATTAAAGTCCTGAAGGCTACCATTGGCCAGAAACACAACTGGACTTGCTACACAAAAACAATGGCGATGACAGCAGGTCAAAGGCTTGGAATACTACAGAGAATAATTTGCCTCCTGACTCTCCAAAGCACACTCTCCATCTACAAGGCACAAGTCAGGATCGTGACGAAATACTCCCGAATTGCATGGATAGGTGCAGCTCCAACAACACTCAAGAAGCTATCTAGGACAAAGCTGCCCATTTGATTAGCACCACTTCCACAACAATCCACTCCATCCACCAAAAACACTCAGTTGCAGCAATCTATACTAACTGCAAGATGCACTGCAGAAATTCACCAGGACTCGTTAAGACAGCACCTTCTAACCCTGGATCATTTCCAATTAGAAGGACAAGGACAGAATATGCTTAGGAATACCAGCACATGAGATTTCCCCTCCAAAATCTTGGAGATGTCTTAGAAATATATTGTCGTTCCTTCATTGTCACAGTGTCAATATCCTGGGACTCCTTCCATAACAGCATTGTGGGTGTACTTGGAACAAATAGGCTGCTGTGGTCCAAGGGCATAGTTTGCCACTTTCTCAAGGACAAGGCAGGATGGACAATACATGCTAGTCCAGCTAGTGATGCACAAACTCCATGAATTAATTAATTAAAAATACACATTTGTTTGCTCAAACTCTTTCAAAACGGTGCCAGGTTCATTGTTCGGTCTAATAGAAGTGGTAAGTAACATTTAGTGCCAGCCAATGATCATAGGAGAGAATCAAACCATTGTGTTTTGAAGTTATACCATTGCTGAATCCCTGCCATCTACGTCCTAAGAGCTCCCATTGTGCAGAATCTTAAATTACCCAGTTGCATAAAATCTTTGGCTATTACAGCAAGTTCAAGGTTGGCAATTGTGTTATAACTGATTCACCTGATTCCTCAAACATTTTTGAATGAGATACAGCTCAGAATCATAATAGAGCTCTCCTAACTCCCCTCGATTTGGAGCTCTAACAACAATCAAAATGTATCTCACCATCCAGGACAAAGCAGCTCACTTGATTGGAACCCCATTTATTACCTTCAACATTCACTCCTTCCTCCACTACTGATGCCCAGGGACAGCAGTGTGTACCATCTACATGATGCAGCTGCAGCAATTCCCATGTTTCCTTCGACAGCCCCTTTAAGACCCATGACCTCTGCCACATACAAGATGAAGAGTAGAAGATTCAAGGAATTATTACCACTTACAACCTCTTCTCCGATCCTAGTTTGGAACTATATCGCCAATTTTTCAGATCACTGAGTCAAAATGTTGGAACTCCCTTCCTGACAGTATTCTTGGTGTTCCTTCCCCCACCATGGACTGCAGAGGTTAGAGTCATAGAGGTCTGCAGCATGGAAACAGGCTCTTCAGCCCAACTTGCCCATACCAACCAGTTTTCACAATTTAAACTAGTCCCATTTGCCTGCATTTGGTCCATATCCTTCTATACCTATCCCATCCATGGACCTGTCTAAATGATTCTTAAATGATGAAATTATACTTGCTTCGACCACTATGTCTGCCAGAGATAGCAAGTATTGCAGATGCTGGAGTCAGAGTCAATACAGTGTGGATCTGTAGGAGCATAGCAGATCAGGCAGCATCAGAGGGGCAGGAAAGTCGATGTTTTGGACCAAGGCCCTTCATCAAGACTGATGAAGAGTCTAGACCTGAAACATTGACTCTCCTGATCCTCTGATGCTGCCTGACCTGTCGTATTCTTCCAGCTCCACACTGTATTGACACTACCTCTGGCAGTCCATTCCAGATGCTCACCCACCCTCTGTGTGAACAAATTGCCCCTTTCGTATCTCTCCCCTTGCACCTCAAACCTATGCCCTGTTGTTTTAGACTTCCTTACCATGGGGAAAAACTGCCGTCTATCGACCTTATCTCTGCCTCTCATGATTTTATAGACCTCTATAAGGTCACCCCTCAGTCACCTACACTCCAAGGAAAAAAAGTCCCAGTCTATCTAACCTCTCATTCTAACTCATCAGGTTCAAGGGTGCAGTTCACCATCACCTTCTCCAGGGCAAATAGAAGTGAAGATCAAATACTGTGCTTGCTAGTGATCCTCTGATCCCATGAGGGAGTAAAAGAAGAGATGACTGATCCCATTTTGAGGTTATCACCACAGCTATCATCAGCAATATGAGTTAATATGAGTTAAAGTCAACTTTTCTTTATCTCAGATGCTTGTTGATCTCGCACAGATTATCAACGGCAATGTTTTGAACATTTACACATTAACAAAACATAACCCTACTGTAAACTGCACAGAACAGAACTGTTGAGTGCATGGAATGTTTTCTGGGTTAAAAGCATTTGAGACATCCAAAAGTCATCATGGATCATTATTATTGATGATGACAAGGAAGAATAGGGATGTGAGTAATCGTACAATGGTACTAGAATAGCTTTTAACTGCTTTCAATTTTACAGTGCCTGTAAAAGCTGTCCAGTGTGGCATCAGGGAGAAAAATGAATTAATGTATTATAATGTTGCATTTGAAGAAATCATTTAAACAACTCTGTACATTTTGGACTTCTTATGTGATGTCAGCCGTGATGTGCATCAATCACAACCTTTTTGTTGGAATTGTTAATCTTTGCTTTCCTTGGATAATAATGTGGCCGATTCTATATTAAGAAGTAGTCCTGTGTTACAGTTCTACAGTCTACTATTGAGAAAGCTGTTGTACCTTATGTTTTCTCTTTTGTTTCTATAAATATCATTGAAAAGGAATTCTAGCATATAGAATTTCTCAGTTGCCAATAGCGCATGCTTTTCCCCTCTACTCCCATTGACAAGCTGACAGGGCTAGAGGGTAGTAACGTTGATCGAATTGATCTTGATGACCTTGAAAGGGATGCAAAAGGGTCAGTGCTCATCCTAGTGCTGCTAGCATTACAGTAGGTCAGCAATGTGTTGTTTCCAGTTTTGTCTCCACCACTACTTGTACAGCACATACCGACTGTGAAACTGGTGCCAATACCAGGACCAGAGTTGTCTCAATGTTTTGGCATTGGTGGCTTTGAATATGAAATTCGTGTTCCTAAACGTCAGGGTGCAGTATGTGTCTGAGGCAAATAAACGTGGAATCCAAACATTTTCCAACACGATAAATTGCAGACGATATTTGTGTCTATGTATCTGTTAATGAGCATTAAGTAGGGCAGTAAATGTTGCTTCAAACATGTTCTGACACCAGTGAAGATGATTAACAAAAGTATAAATTTCTCCTTATGCCAATTAACAGAAGCAAATGAGTGCAAGAGCAGAGAAGTCATGATGACCTAATGTAGAACACTAGTTAGACCTCAGCTGTAGTATTGTTACAGTTCTGGGGAGGATGTGAATGCTTTGGAGAGAGTCCAGGAGGATTATGAGATGGTTCCTGGGATGAAGCACTTCAACTAATAAGATTGTGACAACATTATAGGAGTAAGAAGTGTATCTGGTCCCTTTTTTATGAAGAATAGTTGAGACGGAGGTGGAGAACAATCTGCTTCATAAAGTAAACAGCTTGTGAAGCCTTGGGTTTCTTTCCTAAATTCAGAACAATAGAAGCAGCCTGAATCAAGCTCCCACAGAACCAGGGTTTTTAGTTTTATTTTTTTCAGTAGCAGATCCTGGGATCTTGAAGCTGGGTTTGGAAGCTGCAGTACATCTCTGCCTGCTAGTCTGTCTTTCAGGGTTTTCTCTTGAAGGGTTTTTTCACTTCTGGACTGGAGAATTGCCTGTGAGGCAATACATTTTACAGATTCTGCCTTTGCCAAATGTGTGTTTATGGGATGCTACTGTATTGTAAAAGCTACTGTTTAGTAGTTACGCAATCCACTGTTCTATCAAGTTTTCAAATAGAGTTGTTATTCCAATTTCTTCTTTCTTTTGTTGTATTTTAAGTATAGTGTATGAATAAAGAATGTTTTTCGTTAAGACCGGTAGTTTGACGAATCAAGTTGCATCTGGAAAACAACGCCTGGCATGTGCCTTTAAAATAAGAAAAGTTCAGGGGGTAGGCTATCTTCTGAGTATATTTTGAGGGTTTTGGTCTGGTCCATAGCAAGATAGATTGGAGAAGTTGTTTTTTACTTCCTTGGAGAGGTGGCTGTATGTGAAAATTTGATAGTAGATGACAAAATAGGACTCTAGACAGTGTAGTTAGGTAGAAACTGTTCCTCCTTGTAAAAGGGTTGAGAACTAGAGAACCAGTATTATCGAGTAGAATCTTAGAAGATCTTAACTGTATGGGTTGTGGAGAGAAATGTGGCAGAATCACGTGAGAAGTTCAGCAAGTCCTATCTCGACATTGGGAAATACTCGCTGCAGCTTTTAAATAAAATCCGGGAAGTGAAGGAAAATTCTGACATGGTCGTGACAATTAGCCTGTCAAGGGGGATTCTTGCTTCTTAATGACCTGATTAACTGCAGATCTCAGCTTATTAATATACGGCTTCCTATCCTACCACGCACTGTAAGTAAACTAGACACTGCGAATTCTCAACGTAGAATGCAAACCAGGGACTTGGTGACTTCACCTCACTGTTTGTTCCAAAGGACTTCCATGTTGGACACTGGGTAACAACATCTGAGGGCATGTTCCAGGTTTGATAGTATGGGTAACGCAGAAACCAGAGCAGCTTCAATCTGCCTATGGACTGGGTAAATCAATTGAGTACTAAAGCTATGGAGCACAATGTTATGGAGTGTGGTGAGGGTGGTTTTCCAGAGCAGTGTTTGAAGACCTGATTAGGAGACAGGGGAGTTGAATTTGATATTATGAAATAAAAGGTGGGTTTATTCATAATCCTGGTGTAAGCGAACCTTTCGAGATGAGTGATAAAAGGTACTGCAGATGCTGGAGAATCCGAGATAACAAGCATGGGGCTGGATGAACACAGCAGGTCAAGCAGCATCATAGGAGCAGGAAAACTTGACGTTTCGGGCCTAAACCCTTCATCAGAAATGGGGGAGGAGAAGAGGGTTCTGAAATAAATAGGGAGAGAGGGGGAGGCGGATAGAGGATGGATAGAGGAGAGGATAGGTGGAGAGGAGGCAGACAAGTCGAAGAGGCGGGGATGGAGCCAGTAAAGGTGAGTGTAGGTAGGGGGTAGGGAGGAGATAGGTCAGTCCAGGGAGGACGGACAGGTCAAGGGGGCGGGATGATGTTAGTAGATAGGAGATGGGGGTGTGGTTTGAGGTGACAGGAAAAACAGGTTAGGGAGGTGGAGATGAGCTGGGCTGGTTTTGGGATGCGGTTGGGGGAGGGGAGATTTTGAAGCTTGTGAAATCCATATTGATGCCATTGGGCTGCAAGGTTCCCAGGCTGAATATGATTTGTTGTTCCTGCAGCCTTTGGGTGGCATCACTGTGGCATTGTAGGAGGCCAAGGATGGACATGTCATCTGAGGAATGGGAGGGGGAGTTGAAATGGTTCGCGACTGGGAGGTGCAGTTGTTTGTTGCGAACTGAGCGCAGGTGTTCTGCAAAGCGGTCCCCAAGCCTCCGCTTGGTTTCCCCGATGTAGAGGAAGCCACAACGGGTACAGCGGATGCAGTATACCACATTGGCAGATGTGCAGGTGAACCTCTGCCTGATGTGGAATGTCTTCTTGGGGCCTGGGATTGGGGGGAGGGAGGAGGTGTGGGGGCAGGAACAACAAATCATATTCAGCCTGGGAACCCTGCAGCCCAATGGCATCAATGTGGATTTCACAAGCTTCAAAATCTCCCCTCCCCCAACCGCATCCCAAAACCATCCCCGCCTCTTCGACTTGTCTGCCTCCTCTCCACCTATCCTCTCCTCTATCCATCCTCTATCCACCTCCCCCTCTCTCCCTATTTATTTCAGAACCCTCTTCCCCTCCCCCATTTCTGATGAAGGGTTTAGGCCCGAAACGTCAAGTTTTCCTGCTCCTATGATGCTGCTTGACCTGCTGTGTTCATCCAGCCCCATGCTTGTTATCTCGTACTTTCGAGATGAGTGACCACATGATAGAATTTTACATCATGTTAAAAAGTGAGGTTGTTCAATCTGAAGCAAAGTTGTTACATTTCAGCCAGAGAAATTGTGAAATTGTGAGGTACAAGATGTTTGCATTTGTTTTGGAAATTACATTAAATGGCATGACTGTACATCACTGGAAAGTCCATTAAAGAACTATTATATGCCTAACTCGTCTTTCCCCATGTAAGAGAGTCGAGGATTGGAATGTATAATCTTAGCCTAAGAGACCGAGATTAGGAGAAACTTCTTTCTCTCGGAGGGTTGCTAACCTGTGGAACTCTTTTCCATAAAATGCTACTGAGGTTGGGTCATTAAGGCTGAGATAGCTAGCTTGTTAATCTGTAAGTCATTCAAGGTTGTGGGGAAAAGGCAGCAAAACGGAGTTGAGGATTATCAGATCAACCATGATCTTATTGAATAGAGGAGCAGTCTCAATGAGCTGAATAATCTACTTCTGCTCCTACGTCTTATGATTTCACAACTCATAAAAGCGCAGATAGCTGTACCTGACAAAAGAAGTGAAGGAGATAATACTATTGAAAGAATTGACTTATGAGATGGCCAGAAAAAGGAATAAATCAGAAGACTGGGATTTATACAATATAGAAAAAGGGGGCCAAGAAACTGATAAAGAAAGGTGAACAGAATACCAAAGCAATCTAGCAAAAAATCATTAAAATGGACTGAAAATGTTTCTCCTGGCACATCAAAAGGTGACATTTGTCTAAGATAAATACAGTTCTATTAAAAGCAAAAAATCTTTCAATGGGGAAGAGAGAAATGGCAGAGAAGCGAGGTGATTACTTTGTGTCTGCTTTCAATGAAAATCTGCTATCAAAGAACTCTCTTAGAATTAGATGTCAAAGTAACTAGGGTGAATAAAAAAATTGAAGTAAATCAGTATTTGTAAGAAGGTTGTATTGGAGAAATGAATGGGACTGAAAGTAAATAAATCTCCAGGACCTGATAGCCTACAGCCCAGAAAGTTGAAGCAGGCGGCATTGAGATAGTTAATGCATTGATAAACATCTTCCATAGATTCCTGCAGATTATAAACCTGAAAACGTTTATAAGGTAACAAGCATGGGGCTGGATGAACACAGCAGGTTAGGCAGCATCATAGGAGCAGGTAAAATTGGTGTTTCGGGCCTAAACCCTTCATCAGAAATGGGGGAGGGGAAGAGGGTTCTGAAATAAATAGGGAGAGAGGGGGAGGCGGATAGAGGATGGATAGAGGAGAGGATAGGTGGAGAGGAGGCAGACAAGTCGAAGAGGCGGGGATGGAGCCAGTAAAGGTGAGTGTAGGTGGGGGGGTAGG
>JAHRHZ010000223.1:8848318-8872990 GCA_024137785.1 Ginglymostoma cirratum | reverse complement strand
GGCCCTATCCCACAGCAGAGTGAGCACAGACACAATCCCAAAGCACAGTGAGCACGGACCCAATCCCACAGCACAGTGAGCACGGACCCAATCCCACAGCAGAGTGAGCACAGACACAATCCCAAAGCATAGTGAGCACGGGCCCAATCCCACTGCACAGTGAGCACAGGCCCTATCCCAAAGCACAGTGAGCACGGACCCAATCCCAAAGCATAGTGAGCACGGGCCCTATCCCATGGCAGAGTGAGCATGAGCCCAATCCCACAGCATAGTGAGCACGGACCCAATCCCAAAGCACAGTGAGCATGGGCCGAATCCCACATCACAGCGAGCATGGACCCAATCCCATGGCACAGTGAACATGAGCCCAATCCCATAGCACAGTGAGCACGGCCCCATTCACACAGCACAGTGAGAACGGGCTCAATCCCACAGCACAGTGAGCACATGTCCAAACCCACCGCAGAATGAGCACGGGCCCAGTCTGACAGCACAGTGAGCACAGCCCCAATCCATTGGCAGAGTGAGCACGGGCCAAATCCCAATACACAGTGAACATGGGCCCAATCCCACAGCACAGTGAGCACGGACCCAATCCGATGGCACAGTGAGCATGGGCCCAATTGCACAGCAGAGTGAGCACGGGCCCAATCCATTGGCAGGGTGAACACGGGCCCAATCCCAATGCACAGTGAGCATGGGCCCAATCCCACAGCACAGTGAGCACGGGCCCAATCCCACGCACAGTGAGCAGGGACCCAATCCCATGGCACAGTGAGCATGGGCCCAATCCCACAGCACAGTGAGCACAGGCCCAAACCCACAGCAATGTGAGCACAGGCTGAATCTTACTTCACACTGAGCACGCGCCCAATCCCAAGGCACAGTGAGCAGAGGGCCTATCCCATAGCACAGTGCGCCTGGGCCGAATACCATGGCCGAATGAGCACGGGCCCAATCCCACACCAGAATGAGCATGGCCCCATTCCCACAGCAAATTGAGCATGGGCCCAATCCCACGGCACAGTGAGAACGGGCCCAACTCCACAACACAGTGAGCACAGGCCCAAACCCACAGCATAGTCAGCATAAGCCCAAACCCACAGCACAGTGAGCACGGGCCCAATCCCAAGACACAGTGATCATGGGCTCAATCCCCCAATAGAGTGAGCACGGGCCCTATCCCACTGCAGACTGAGCACGGGCCCAATCCCACTGCAGAGTTAATGGGCGATTCCTGGAGCAGCGGTGGAGCGAGTCCTAGATGGAGGCCTTCATATGGAGGTAGCATAGCCTCATGCTCTGGGGCCTACATGCATAGACTGGGACTTAAGTACTTATGGTCATTTATTATCATTCTGGAATTTTTCACTATTTCATGCTAATCTGTATTTTTTTTTGCTCTGTAACAACGGTATATGTTTTACCCTGTAAGATTTGTACCTAGGTAATTGTACCTAAGATGGCACAATTAAAGGTAGTATCGTCAAAATTTTTCACTGTACTCCTGTACTTCTGTACTGGAGTATGTGTGACAGTGAAGGATATTCTATTCTATTCTGTTCTATTCAATTCCTGTGTTATGTAGTAAATCATGGAAGCTGCTGTTGTCCCTGGGGACCACGCATGCAGAAAATGTGTCCAGCCACACAGGCTGGTTGAATGCATTTTGGACTGGACCTGCGGATAGATACACTTTAGGATATCTGTGACACTGCGTATGTCATGGATAGTACATACAGTGAGGTCGTTACCCCACAGATCATAGATTCCCTACAGTGTGGATGCGGACCATCCAGTTCATCAAGTCCACACTGACCCTCTGAAGAGCATCCCACCCAGACACACCCTCCTACTGTATCCCTGTAACCCTGCATTTTCCATGCCTAACCCAACCAGCCTACACATCCCTGAACACTTGGGGAATTTAGCATGGCCAATCCACCTAGCCTGCACACCTTTAGACTGTGGGAAGAAACTGGAACACCTGGAGGAAACCCACGCGGACACAGGGAGAATGTACACATTCCACACAGACAGTCACCAGAGGTTGGAATCAAGCCCATGACCCTGGCGCTGTGAGGCAGCAGTGCTAACCACTGAGCCACCATGCTATTCTCAAATGAAGGCTGAACAAGCAAAAGGTCATGAATGACCACCAGGCAGTGTAGAAGAAGGCAGGTAGTGCAGGTAGTCCTCTAGGTGCATCTCCCTTTCTAACAGATATACTGTTTTGAATACAGTTGGAAGAGATGACCAGATAGGAATAAGCAATGGGAGACAACTTCATAGCAACATTGGTAGGTTAGCTGCATTAGAGGACATGAAGGAGAATGGCAGGGTTATTCAATTTGGCACAAAGGACATAGGTAGAAAAAAGGATGAGGAGATGCAAGCAGAATTTACAGAATTTGCAAAGATTAAAGAACAGGATTTATAATGTTGTAATCTCTAAATTGTTTCTGGTGCGACATGCTAATGCGAGGTGTAATAGGAGATTAGTCCAGATGAATGTGTGGCTGGCGAGATGGTGTAGAAAGGAGGACTTTAGGTTTCCGGAATATTATGACCGGTTCTCAGCATGAGTTCTACCTCAACAGGAATGGGACCAGCATCCTTGTGGGGAGGTTTACAGCTGGGGAGGGTTTAAGTTAACTTGCCAGAGTGGGGGGTGAGGAGGATCCTGAAAGAAGTTTCGGCAGAGGGAGATACACAGCCAGGACTAGAAGAGACAGCAAGTCAGGAAGCCATAGGAAATATAGGCCAGTTAAGGCACAAGGAAGTTTAGCAATGTTGGATGGTGTTTGGTTTAATGCAAGGAGTCTAATGAGTAGGCAGGTGTATTGAGAGCACAAATTAACACATGTGAGTATAATGTCATGGCTGTCCCTGAGACATGGCCGAGAGCAGGACAGGATTGGCAACTCAATATTCCTGGAGAATGAGCCTTCAGTCAAGGCAGGGAAGGAGACAAAAGAGGACGGAATTTTGCAAAATTAATCAGGAATCTACTGCAGCAGTAAGGAAGGATGGCGTCTTAGAAGACTCCTCAGATGAAGGTACCTAAATCAAAGTTTGATTCCAGTTGTGGGGAGACTGTCTATGGGATGCTTGCATGTTCTCCCCGTGTCTGTGAATATTTCCCCTGGGTGCTCTGGTTTCCTCCCACAGTCCAAAGATTTGTAGGCTAAATTGGGTTAGCGATGCAAAATTGCCCCTAGTGTCCAGGTGTGTGTAGGTTAGGTGGATTAGCCATGATAACTGCAGGGTTATGGGTTAGGGTAGGGGTGTGGGTCCAGATGGATGCTCTTTGGACGGTCAATGTGGACTCTATGGCCAAGTGGGCCAAATGACCTACTTCCACGCTATGATTCTAAGTAGATAGATCACCAGGGTCAGACCAAATGTATCCCAGACTGTTGAGGCAAAAAAGAAATAGCAGGGAGAGTGGTAATAATTTTCAATTCCTCTCCGGCCACAGGAGATGTGCCAGAGCACAGGAAAATAGCCAATGTGGTACTATTACATAAGAAGGGAGGAGAGGATGAGCCAGAAAACTACAGGTAGGTTAATGGGGGACAGGAGGGACAGCATTAATCTGGATTTGGAGACGCAGGCATTAATCAAGAATGGTCAGTGTTGTTTTGTTGAGGGGAGAAAGTATCTGACTAATTTATTTGAGTTTTTCAAAGATATGTGCAGATGAAGGCAATGAATTTGACATCATCTACTTGGGCTTCAGCAAAGCTTTTGATGAGGTCTAACATAGGAGACTGACAGCAAAGGTAAGAGTCCATGAGCTCCAAGGAAGTTTGGCTAATTGATTCAACAATTAACTGAGTGACAGGAAGCAGAGGGTGATGGTCGAGGGCTGTTTTTTGCAACTGGAAGTCTGTGTCCAATGGGACCCCACTAGAATCAGTGTTGGGACACTTGGTTTTGTGTTATATATAAATGATTTTGACTTAAATCTGAGAAGGTTGATCAGTGAGTTTATGAATTACACAAGAACTTACGTCATAAATGGCGTCATAAAGTGATGACGATTGCCTTAAATTACAGAAGGATATAGAAGGCTGGTCATTTGGCTTGATCCGAGACAAATTACCACTCTCCCTGCTATTTCTTTTTTGCCTCAACAGTCTGGGATACATTTGGTCTGACCCTGGTGATTTATCTACTTAGAATCATAGCGTGGAAGTAGGTCATTTGGCCCACTTGGCCATAGAGTCCACACTGACCCTCCAAAGGGCATCCATTATTGAGAGGTGATGGACTTGGGCAGAACAAACAAGGCTGGAGATTACAGGATAAATGGTTGGAACATGAGGGGGACCGATGTTCATGACCACAGGTCTCTAAAGATAGAAGGACAGGGAGATAAAGTGGTTAAGAAGGCATTTTGGACACACCTTACTTAACCAAGGCTTAGAGCTTAAGAGCAGGGATGTAATGCTGGAATTATATAAAATTTGAGGCCCTAGCTCAAGTATTGTATGCTGTTCTGGAATCCACATTACAGAAGGGATGTCATAGCACTGGAGAGGTGCAATGGAGATTTACCATGATGTTTGTTTAGGCTAGAGAGTTTTATTTATGATCGGGGTTATTTTCCTTGGAGCAGAGGAAACTGAAGGGGGACATGATTGAGATGTATAAAGTGATGAGTGACATAAATAGGGTTCCTTTTGATAGAGAGATCGACAATCAAGATCTTAAGTAAGGGGCAGAAGGTTTCGAGGAGATGTGAAGAATTTATTTTCAACCAGGTGGGAATCTGGAACTTAATGCCTGTAAGGGTAGTAGAATCAGAAACCCCCATAATATTGAAGGAGTGTTTGGATGTGCACTTGTGGCACCAAGGCAGACAAGGACATGGGCCAAGTGTTGGAAAATAGGATTAGAATAGTTAGGTAACAAGGTGTGGGGCTGGATGAACATAGCAGGCCAAGCAGCATCATAGGAGCCTCCTCCCACCTCAAGCTCCACCCCCATCTCCTATCTACTAACATCATCCCGCCCCCTTGACCTGTCCGTCCTCCCTGGACTGACCTATCTCCTTCCTACACCCCCCACCCCCCCCCACCTACACTCACCTTTACTGGCTCCATCCCCGCCTCTTCGACTTGTCTGCCTCCTCTCCACCTATCCTCTCCTCCATCCATCTTCTATCCGCCTCCCCCTCTCTCCCTATTTATTTCAGAACCCTCTTCCCCTCCCCCATTTCTGATGAAGGGTCTAGGCCCGAAACGTCAAGCCTTCCTGCTCCTATGATGCTGCTTGGCCTGCTGTGTTCATCCAGCCCCACACCGTGTTATCTCGGATTCTCCAGCATCTGCAGTACCTTTTATCTCTGATATCTTAGAATAGTTAGATTGTAGTTTTTAACCATCACAGAGTTAAGAGTTGAAGAGATGATCTACCTGTGTTGTAGATCTTTATGACTCACAGGCATGTTCGTAAAATTAAAGCTTATGTTATAGAATGTAAAGTACTAGCATAGATTAATGATTGGCTAACAGAAAAAAACAGAGTGTTGGAATAAATCTTATATGAGCAGACTGTGACTAGTGGGGTACCGCAAGGATCACTACTTAAGCCCTAGCCATTTGCAATATGTACCAATGATTTGGATATAGAATATTTCTAAGTTTTCCAATGTTACGAAGCAGGAAGGAACGTTTGCTGTGACAAAGATGTGAAATATTTTCAGAAGTTTTTCACAGGCTTAGTGAATGGGCGGGTGGAATATAATATGGAAAAACATGTGAGACTATCCAAGTCGGTAGAAGGAATAGAAATATTTCTTAAACAGTAAGAGATTAGGAAGTGTAGATGCACAATGGAATCTGGGTGTCAATAACTCACAGAAGGTTATCATGCAGGTGCAGCAAGGTATTAGGAAGACTAATTGAATGTTAGCCTTTACCACAAGAGGATTTGAGTACAGAAATAGTGAACACTTACTTCAATTGCACAGGAGATTGGTTAGACTGCACCTGGTTTACTGTGCACAGTTTTGGTCACCTCACCTCAGGAAAGGTTTTATTTCCACAAAGTGAGTACAATGTCTTTTTTCTGGGATGACGGGACTGTCCTTTGAGGAGAAATTAGGCAAAATGAGCCTGTATTCCCTGGAGTATTGACAAATTAGAGGCAACTTTATTGGAAGTCACAATATACTTAAAGGGATACACAGGGTGCATGCAGGTAAGATGATTCCCCTGGTTGGTGTGTCTGGAAGCACAGAACAAAATTTAAAAGTAAGGCTTGCCATTTAGGACTAAGATGAGGAAAATTGTTTTCTGCAGAGAGTTGTGAATCTTTGGCACTATCTACCCCAGAGAGCTGAGGAAACTTAATCTCTGAGTATGTTTAAAGTCGACAGTGATAAAGTTTTGATTACCAATCATGTAAAAGGTTATTGGAGTGTGGTGGATAAAAGGCATGGAAGTGTTTAATAGGAAACTGATATTGTGCCGAATGGCAGAGCAGGTTTAATGGGCTGAATGGCCTACTTCTATTCCCATGTTCCCATGTTCCTTACATTATTGCAAGTGCAATGGTGTGCCAAAAATTAAAAACAAATTTTATTCATGGGATATTCAATGAGCAACTCATATTGGTATGATATTATCAAACCTGCTTTTGTTTATAATCCCTCTGTAAAATTTCCATCAATGTGTAGAGAAAAGAACTCAGAGAAGGGGCCATCTTGACAACTTGCTTATGCTCATCAGGAGTCTTGCCATCTAGTGTTTAGGTCATAAAATGCAGGCACTGAACATGTCACTCAGTTAGGACAGAAATCAATTAATATTTAAGTGGACAGAAAAATGAAAAAAAAAGTCCAAATCTCCTGCTTACACTGTGGGGAGGAAAGGGTAATATTTAAACAGTGTTAATTTTTTTCAGTTATATCAGAACTGACTTAAAATGTATGAAGGACATCTGAAATTCTAATTATATCAGTCATTCAAAGTCTCCATAATTAAAGCCAATATTAAGAATTAATGTTCCTGCAAATTGTTGGAAAAACATCATTAATGGGCATAAATCAAACTTCAAAGATTGCATTTTTTCATGAAAGTGGTTGCTTTGAGAGCTTCAACAGCAGCTAAACTGTCCCAGTTACATGTTAATGAAAATTTTAACATACCAAATCCTTTCAAAATGCACAGAGGTGAGGAAGAAATTGGCTTGTGTCAGATCAGAAATTTGGAAATCTGAGGAATGGATGGGAGCAAAAATGTCATGAGCTCTTGTCACTTCTGGTTGCCTAGATTCCCATTGCCCATATACTTCTATTCAGATCTCTGTGTCACATGCCTCCCATATTATTCCAATAAGGCATGGAACAGCCTGTCATTCTTTATTCCATGGCCTTCTGGATTCGACTGAGTCAACTAGCTTCACTGACTCAGTTTTTCAGAGAGTGACTAGCTGTCATAGAGTCATAGAGATATATGGCACGGTAATATACCCTTCGTCTGTGCCAATCAGATATCCTAAATTAATCTAATCCCATTTGCCAGCATTTGGCCCATATCCCTCCAAATGCTTCCTATTCATACACCCATCCAGATGTCTTTTAAATGTTGTTATTGTGTCAGCCTCCAGCACTTCCTCTGTCAGCTCATTCCATACACAAAAGACCCTCTGCATGAAATAGTTGCTCCTCAGGAACTTTTTAAATCTACCTCCTCTCACCTTGAACCTATGCTGTCTAGTTTTGGACTCCCTTACCCTGCGAAAAAGACTTTGGCTATTCACCCTATCCATGTCCCTGTTGATTTTATAAACCTCCATAAGATCACCCCTCCGCCTATGAAGCTCCAAGGAAAATAGCCCAACCTGTTCAGCCTCTTGCGATAACTCAAACCCTCCAACCCCTGCAACATCCTTATAAACCTTTCCTGCACCCTTTGACGATCGAAAACATCTTTGGGATCAGATGCTCTCAGGGAAATGCGCGACAGAAATGTGGAGGTTGTTTAGGGAGCAGTTGCTACAAATACTGGATAGGTTTGTCCCACTGAGGCAAGGAAAAGATGGTAAGGTGAAGGAATCTTAGACGACAAGACAAGTTGAATACCTAGTCAAAAGGAAGAAGGAAGCTTACTTAAGGTTGAGGAAGCAAGGATTGGACATGGCTCTGGAGGTCTTCAAGATAGCCAGGAAGGAACTGAAGAAGAGACTTAGGAGAACTAGAGGAAGGTATGAGAAAACCTTGGCAGATAGGATTAAAGAAAACCCAAAGGCTTTCTATATTTATGTGAGGAACAAGAAGATGGCCAGAGTGAGGGTAGGGCCAATCAGGGAAAGTGGAGGGAACTTGGGTGTGGAGTCAGAGGAGATGGGGAGGTCCTTAATGAATATTTTGCTTCAGTGTTCACCAGTGAGAGGGACGGTTGTGAGGACAGCATGAAACAGGCAGATAGGCTCAAACAGGTTAATGTTAGGAAGGAGGATGTGCTAGAAGTTTTGAAAAACATGAGGACAGATGAGTCTCCTGGGCCAGACAGGATGTACCCAAGGTTAGTACGGGAAGCAAGGGAAGAGATTGCTGCCCCTTTGGCAATGATCTTTGCGTCCTCACTGTCCACTGGAGTAGTACCAGAAGATTGGAGGGTGGCAAATGTCATTCCCTTGTTCAAGAAAGGGAATAGGAATAATCCCGGAAATTACAGACCTATCAGTCTTACTTCTGTGGTGGGCAAATTATTGCAGAGGATGCTGAGAATTTATGATTATGAGTATTTATGATTATTTGGAAAAAGCACAGTTTGATTAGAAATAGTCAGCATGGCTTTGTGAGGGGCAGGTCATGCCTCACATGTTTTATTGAATTCTTTGAGGATGTTACAAAATGCATTGATGAAGGTAGAGCAGTGAATGTGGTTTATATGGATTTTAGAAAGGCATTTGATAAGGTTCCACATGGCAGGGTCATTCAGAAAGTAAGGAGGCTGTCTGGATACAAAACTGGCTGTCCAATAGAAGATAGAGGGTGATAGTAGATGGAATGTATTCAGCCTGGAGCTCGGTGACTAGTGGTGTGCTGCAGGGATCTGTTCTGGGACCTCTGCTCTTTGTGATATTTCTAAATTACTTGGATGAGGAAGTGGAAGGGTGGGTTAGTAAGTTTGCCAATGAAAAAGAAGGTTGGTGGAGTTGTGGGAAGTGTAGAGGGCTATTGTAGGTTGCAACAGGACATTGACAGGATGCAGAGCTGGGCAAAGAAGTGGCAGATGGAATTCAACCTAGAAAAGTGCAAGGTGATTCATTTTGGAAGGTCAAATTTGAATGCAGAATATAGGGTTAATGGCAGGATTCTTGGCAGTGCGGAGGAACAGAGGGATCTTAGGGTCCATGCCCATAGACCCCTCAAAGTTACGACCCAAGTTGATAGGGTTGCAAAGAAGACGTATGGTGTATTGGCTTTCATTGGCAGGGGCCTTGAGTTAAAGAGCCGTGAGGTTATGCTGCAGCTCTATAAAACTCTGGCTAGACCACACTTGGAATATTGTGTTCAGCTCTGGTCACCCCATTACATGAATCATGTGGAAACTTTAGAGAGGATGTAGAGGAGATTTACTAGGATGCTGCCTGGACTGGAGGGCAGGTCTAATGAGGAACGGTTGAGGGAGCTAGGGCTTTTCTCATTGGAGCGAAGAAGGATGAGAGGTGACTTGATAGAGGTATACAAGATGATGAGAGGCATAGATAGAGTGGATAGTCAGAGACTTTTTCCCAGGGCGTAAATGACTATTACAAGGGGGCATAATTTTAAGGTGATTGGAGGAAGGTATAGGGGAGATGTCAGAGGTGAGAGTGGTAGGTGCATGGAATGTGCTGCCGGCAGTGGAAGTGGAGTCAGATACTTTAGAGACTTTTAAGCAACTCTTGGATAGGTACACGGAGGATAGTAAAATGTAGGGTACACAGGGTAGATTGATCTCAGTAGGATAATAGGTCAGCACAACATCACGGGCTGAAGGGCCTGTACTATGCTGTACTGTTCTATGTTCTTTGTTGTATGTTCTATCTTTCCTATAGCAGGGAGATCAGAATTGTACACAATATTCTGAAAGTGGCCTCCATTTTGCCATTATTATTTAATCTTCTTCAGATGCTTGCTTTGTTTCTTAACTTGTACTTTCTCCATGTCTTTAGAGCTTGTGCCATCACCGTAATCTTCCTTTCAGTCTATCTCAGATATTCTCTTTTTTAACCGAAATTTGGACTTTGGATTTTGGACCTGCTCAAAACCTGCTGTATTTCTAACTTCTCCCAGTTCTGATCAAAAGTCGCATCATCTGTCTCCACAAATCCTGCCAGGCCTCTGAGCGAATTCCAGGATTTTCTGGCTTCCAGCAACCCTTGTGTCTAACTTTTGTTCTTGGTGAGTGTATCATGAATGTAAGAATGAAAGGATTTCACTATTATCAATTATCCCTTCTCCAGGTCCATCTTTTGTTTTATTCCTTGCTCCATCCTTTTTAGCCCTACACAATCTAATAAGTACTGAACATTAAAGTTTGTTTAGACAGAGTCCAAGCATATTCTTTTCCAATCAGATGACCTCTCATCAAACTAGATAAAGTTGGAAAGATGCTCCACGTACAATGTATCAAGTGTAGGCCATTCAGCCCCAATAGCCTGCTCTATACTTCCATTTACACATGACAAAACTTCAGCACAATTGATTCCACGTTCCTTTGTATATATCCAGACAAAATCTCATTCAGTTATCTCTTAAAGTATGTGTCGCTATCCACTGTTCCTTAGTTCTATTCGGACTTAATCATTGCTGCAAAACCCCGCTAGATACTAATATCATCACCCATTTCATTTAATTGCTATAGCTTTCTACGCTTTCTCACAATTCCTGTTTTTTTTCCCTTGCCTCTCTGTAAGGAGCAAAGTGCTTAGAACTAAGTTAAGGAGGGATTTCCTCACTCATAGGCTGATAAATCATCAGAATTATCTACTGCAGTTAGCAATGAGGGTTCTGTCACCAAAGACTGAGATCAATGGAGTTTTTAGGTACAAACAGGGGATAAGGGAATACTGGGGGAAAAATGATCTTGAGGTTAATGATCAGCCATAATTGAGAATGGCAGTGCACTCTTTAGGGGCTGAATGGCCTACTCCTGTTCACTGCTTCTGTATCTGATCTATATAGAATTTTTTTCATAGAATCTCTACAGAGTGGAAACAGGCCATTTGGCCCAACAAGTCCACACAGACCCTCCAAAGAACATCCCACCCAGGCCCATCTCACTACCCTGTCCCTGCTTTTTCCCATGACTAATCTACCAAGCCTGCATTTCCTGAACACTACAGGCAATTTAACATGGCCAATCCACCTAACCTGCCTACCTTTGGACTATGTGAGGAAACTGGAGCATCCACTTGGGGAGAATGTGCAAATTCCACACCGTCACCTGAGGGTGGAATTGAACCCGCATCCCTGGCACTGTGAGGTAGCAGTGCTAACCATTGAGCCACCATGCTATGTAACTCAAATCTAATGTGATGTGATGAGAGGTCATTGACATGAAATGTTAATACAGTTTCTCCCTCTATTACATTGCCTGACCTATTGATATTTTCACTACTTTTTGTTCCTATTAATTTTCAGTTTCTGCAGAATTTTGCTTTTATTACATCTATAAAGCATCTTTTACAACATTATACAAAATTATATTGCAGTGCTTTTCAACTGGAATCACTGTGAGAATATCAGAAATGCAGCTGCTGATTTGAGTGCTTCAAGCTTCTATAAATCTCAACGTGATGCTTGGAGCACAGGAACATGCTTGATGAGACAACATGTGGGATATTATGCGCAGTTTTGGTTTCCTGATCCGAGGAAGGATGTTCTGACTCTGGAGGGAATGCAACAAATGTTTGCCAATCTGATTTCTGGGATGGCAATTCTGATGTATGAAGAGAGACTGGATCAGTTACTACAGTGTGGAGCTGGAGGAACACAGCAGGCCAGGCAGCATTAGAGGAGCTGGAAAGTTGAGTTTTCAGATCGGGATCCTTCTTCAGAAAGGCCTGCTGTGTTTCTCCAGCTCCACACTGTGTTATCTCTGACTCCAGCAACGGTAGTTTTTACTAGCTCTGGATCAGTTACGGCTAGGTTCTGTGAACTTTAGAAGAATAAGGAGGAATCTTGTAGAAATCTATAAAATTCTAACAGGATTAGACAGGATAAATGGACGAAGGATGTTCCTTTTGACTGGGGATACCAGAATCATGGGTCATAGTTTAAAGATGTTGGGCAGGCCATTTAGGACTGGAATGAGAAGAAATTTCTTCACCCAGAGAGTGGGGAGCCTGAGGAATTCTCCACGTAAGAAAGCATTTGAGTTCGAGACATGGAATGTTTTCAAGAAGGAGTCAGATACAGCTTTTCAGACAAAAGGAATCAAAGGTATGGGGAAAGCATGGAAACAAGTCAAATGATCGTCCATGATCATGGAGCAGACTTTAAGGGCTGAAAGGCCTACTTCTGTTCTAACTTTCTATATTTCAATGCTTCTAATGATAAGATATATTATTTTCATTGATATTGGTTAGGGTATAAATATTTGTCAGCACACTGGGGAGAATTTCCTGGTCCTTCCTATGTGCCTGGATCTTTTACCACCATCTGAAATGACAGGTAAGGCTACAGTTTTATGCCACACTCTCCAACAGTGTTTTGTTGTCATATTAATTTATAAGTTGTTGGGGAGCCAATGACCGAGTGGTATTATCGCTGGACTATTAATCTGGAGACTCAGATAATGTTAGAGTCGTAGATTCATATAATCGTAGTCATACAGGATGGAAACAAACCCATCGGCCTAACTCGACCATACTGACCAGGTTTCGTAAACTGAACTAGGCTCATTTGCCTGTGTTTGAACCATATCCCTCCAAACATTTCCTATCCATGTACCTGTCCAAATGACTTTTAAATATTGTAAAATTGCCCATATCTACCACTTCTTCTAGCACCTCATTCCATATACATACCGTCTTGGCAGATGGTAACGTTTGAATTCAATAAAAATCTGGAATTAAATATTTAATGATGACCATGAAAGAATTGTTGACTGTAAGGAAAAATACATCTGGTTCACTAATGTCCTTTGGAGAAAGAAACTGCTATCCTTACCTGGTCTAGCCTACATGTGACTCCACACCCACAGTGATGTGGTTGACTCACAACTGCCCTCTGGGTAATCAGGGATGGGCAGCAAATGCTGACCTAGCCAGTGATGCCCTCATCCTGTGAATGAATAAAATAAATACCAGCCTTGATTTAGTTGTCAGATCTCTGGAGCAAGACTCAAACCATAACCATCTGACCCTGAAGCTTGAATTTTACCATGTGAATACCTTAAAGCGGCTGACTCCATGTTCAGCATGCATGATGGGTTCCCCTGTTGGACCCAGGGTTTAAGTTATAGAGTTGCTAAACATTCATTGTCTAACATATCCCTGCTTCCATCTCTCCAGTGACTGCCAAGCACCCTACTCATTTTAAGAGTCATTTCTTGAACAAGAGCACCTACTTAATCTCATTTACAGAGAGGCTGTAAAACATTCTGCCTTTCATTCAGTTAAACAATATGACAAGAGAAAACAGCTGCATACACAGGTTCTAAGGAATTACTTATTCCCTTTGTAATCAGTCACTCTGAGAAACAGATAACTAATGATCAGGAGAAGTGCACAAGAATCCTCGTGAGGTTAACATTACTTTTTGTAATTAATGCTGCCTTACGCTACAGCACACAAGTTTCCATTAGACTCTAATTATAGTCTGTGCTTAAGCCCATCAAATACTAAACAGGACAATTTTTACAGGATGGTTAACGATATCACAGTCACAAAGTGAATTAATGTTGAGCAGCTAATTAGGAAGGAGAGAAAAGTGAGTTCAATCCAGCATCATGTTTCATTTACCAAAACTATCTGTGAGGGATGACAGGGCAAAGGAACAAATGATTCTTACCTTACAGAGTGACTGTCAGATACAGTTCATTCCGTTCCCTAAAAACATACTGATTTAGCAAAGAATCCCATGCGTTATGAAGAGAGAGCGGTGTATAACTAACACTTTCTATACTCGCATTTTATATTGAACTATGTGGATGTTACACAGAAACAGATCGTACGACCCAGCTAGTACTTACCTGACATCTGATCATGATCTTCCACAGTGTCACAGATCAAGCACCACTTTCAGTGCAATATGGTCTGCATATTAACCTATATGTTAACTCTTGGTACATTTACCTTACCAGATCATATTTTTGTTCGACAGATATCTTGAAGTTTATTGACACTGATTGTTAACACAGCTATAAAGTCATAGACTTAAACGTTGTCTTGATTCTGTGCTTACTGACATATACTACATAAATGTAACTTCCTAACTGAACACACTGCAATGAATCCCATTAAATCAAGACAGTGTCTGAAAGGAACATTTATATCAGAACAACACATGTTGTGGTATCATGTAACTGCCTTAACATTACACTGCTTGTCTGAAATCTACACAATATCAAATTGGTACTCTACATGAACCTCATTTCAACCTACCTCAGTGTAACCCACTCAACATTTTGTTCTATTCCTTTCTCTTTTCTGTTCTTATTTAGTTTTCTCTTTTGTAATGGCGATCTTAATTAATGGTCCCTCGTATTGATCTCCTCTGCCAATTGTCCTATCAAAGAACTCATAATTTTAAACACTTCTGTTAAGTCACCGTTCACTGTCCCCTTTTTAAAAGAAGAAAACTGTAACCTCTGCAATCTTGTTTTCATGGTTTAGTCTTTCAGTTTTGATGTCACCCATATAAGCCTCGTTTACACCCTTTCCGCAGTACCTCTATATCCTTTCCATAATCTAGAGATTGGAACTCTGTGAAGCACTTCAGGTGTGTTCTAACCAAGTTTAATGTAACTTCTCTGCTCTGAGGTCTATTCCTCTGTCACTCCCTGTGCTCTGTTTGAACTTTGTTCACTTTTGTTGCTATTATGGGGTCTACTCGTAAGTTACTTCCCTGCTGAAAGACCATGAACAATGGTAACATTGGACATATCCAATTGTCATTTTGTTCGTCAGATTTCCCAAACTAGCTGAGGAAAAGGTTTACAATCCAATAAATTGAAAAGGCTCCCAGAAAGCATGAGTGCTGAACAAGCCCATGGCTAATTCACAAAATGGTAATGCCACTTGATACCACCGCCTCTAATGAAGCTGCCAAGTTCCTGCTTCCTGAGACTATTCCCTTCTCCTCTTGAGTACCATCCATTAATGTTGTGACAGAGTGGTTTAAATTGAATGTGGTTCTGCCTGTGTTTCAGAACTTTTGATCTTCAAACGTACACCTGCGAGCTGATATGAAGAGAGAACTTTCCCTTCTTTGACATCATGGGCGAAGGAGAGAGAGAAATAAAATGAATATATTTGTACAGCTCCTTTCACAGTCTCAGAAATGTCCTAAAGTGCTTTTCAGTCAATGGGTGCTTTTGAAGTGTAGTCACTGTTTTGATGTTGGAAATGTGACTGCCAATTTGCATGTTCCTGAAAGCAGTGACTGAATAAATAATTACACCATCTTTTCCTTTGTGAGAGCAGCTTAGGGATACATATTGATCAGGATTTTGGGGCGAGCCTCCGATGGGCCTCTTTGAAAAGTGATATGGGATGTCATATGTCCACCATAAGGGAAAGTGGGGCATTGGATTAGCACCTCCTTTGTGTGGAGCAGTGGTGGTATCTGTACCTCTGAGGGAGAAGCTCCAGATTCAGGTCCCACCTCAGGATGCTATGGCCATGTGTTCTTATAATGACATCAAACAGGTTGATTAACAATCTATCAGTCCTTGTGTATGTTTTTAGCAAGTGAGTGAGTTTTCTGGTCAGCTAGAACTGTGCACTAGCACAACACCTTCCCTAAGTTAACTCCATATACATGTACTGGCCACCAGCAAGCATTGTTCTCCCTCTGTGGGGGCTGACCACATCTAGGGACATCTGAATAAGCCTCTGAAATATCAATATACCCCCCACCACAGCACTGAGAATGTAGCATAAATTTTATCCTGTGACTGAGGCTTGAACTCATGACCATTTTGACTTAGAGATGTTAATTGTACCAACTGAGCCATGGCTATTCATTTATCCATTTGTGGCATATGCGCACGCCTGGCTAGGTCAGAATTTATTACCCTTCCTGAATTGCCCAGAGGTCAGATGTAAACTAGATCAGTTAAGGAAGGCTGCATTCCTTCCTTAAAGGGCATTAGTGAACTAAATAGATAGTTACAACCATGGTCACGTGGTCACCATTAGGTTAATCCTGATTTTTACTGAATTGTGATCATGGTGTGATTGGAGCCCCTGACCTCAGAACATCAGCCTCGCATTCTGGTTCAGTGACATTATTACACCTGGCCAGACTGATGATAGTGAAAAGGGAATAGAAAGTGTTAGCTTTGAATAGCCTGTTTGCACATTTTCCCATCAATAAAAAGAAATGAAAATTACATGTATACACACACTCTGTGAAATTGTCCCCTACATCCACATTTACAATGGAAACAGCCAATGCAAACTTCTCGCCTCGTAATTACTGCGATGCCACCATGCACAGGAGGTCATTATAAATGTGTAACATTGTTACATAGCTTCCAGTTTGCCTGTGGTCCAGGAGCTCATAAAGGAAATACAAAGATGAAGATGGAATTCACAACTTTAAAATGGCCTAGTTATTGCTCTGCCCCTAACCAACTTCTATCGAAGGCTCCACTCCTCATGTGCAACACAAGAGATTGACTAGTTTATTTATAAATGCCTGGGTTCAGTAAGCGACATAATTATATCGCAGTGTTGATGTAGTACAGTTCTTCTGATTAATGTAATTTTATCATTTGAATTATATAATTATAATTTGGAGCAATCTTGTATTTAGAATGTTCAACCACCTGTTTACCATCTGATTCTGATTGGTAATTTATCCAAATGATTTTTTTTCATATTTCTCCACATACTTTCATGAAGGGGAACTATCCATTGGAAGCCACTGGCCTTTACTAATTGGATAGTCTTTGCCTGTAAGTCCAGACTATGAGGGTCAATGGACTGTTTAACCTTAAGTCACAGCGCTTTTCCAATTCATTTTCATTGACTGTTGTTTCATATTGTCTCCATTCAATTCACCATTTGTCATTCTTTTGGAGTCGACAGCAACTTACCATTAATAGTGTGTCTTGAATGTAATAAAATATCCCAAGGCCCATGTTCTCCTTCAATGTCTCTATACCGTGTCACAGCTCCAATTTTCATCTGTCTATGACTGACAGCCATGTTTCCTGATGTCAGGGAGGGTGGTAGCAAAGTGGTTATATCACTTGCCTAATAATCCATAACCTCTGCTTGGTGTTCTAGGGACAGAGGTTCAAATCCCACCAGTACAGCTGGTGAAATTTGAACTCAATTTAACAAAAGAAAATCTAGAATTAAAGTTTGTAGTGTAGCCACTAGCCTTAAGACCCACAACAATGTGGTTGACATTGAACTACCATTTGGGCAATAAATGCTGGGTGAAATAAGGAAATCCCCATCACGTCACAAAACAGAAAAAACTTCCAATTATACTCTTCGTTTCATACTCTTATAGAGTCATACAGCACTGAAGAGGCCTTTCAGCCCATCAAGCCTGCTCTATCCTATCTACATGATTTTGACTTTAAAGCCCTTGGCCCAAAACCTTAAACGTTATGACACTTTCAAATGCTCATCCACACACTTTTTAAAGGTTTCTACTACCATTCCAGATTATTCCCTTAAGATACTTTTTGAAATCTATACTTTGATCAAACATTTGGTGATTGGATATCTCCTTCTGCAGCTTGGTGTTAGAAATATTTTTTTCCCTCAATCAAATTTGTTATATAAATAACCCAGAAAGCTAGCACACAGGTAATCTAGAAGGCTAATGAAATGTTGGCTGTTGCTCCAAGGGGGTTATAGTACTTTTTTTTTTCCCCTTTATTTGTTCACAGGATGAGGGTGTTGCTGGCTAGACAACATAAATTCCCAGAGCACAGCTAAGAGTCAACCACATTCATGTGGGTCTGGAGTCACATGTAGGCCCGAGCAGGTAAGGATGGTAGTTTCCTTCCCTAAAGGCCATTAGTGAACCAGATGGGTTTTTCCCCCAATGATTGTCAATGGACTCATGGTCATCATTAGATTCTTAATTCCAGGTATTTGTTGAATTCAAATTCCATCATCTACCATCGTGGGATTTGAACCTTGGTCCCAGAATGTTATCTGGGTCTCTGGACTAACAGTCCAGTGATAATACCGCTAGGCCATCACCTCCCCTAGAGTAAGGAAGTCTTACTGCAGCTGTACAATGGGCTAGTGAGACCACTTCTGGAGTATTGTGGGCAATTTTGGTCCCCTTATTTAAGGAAAGATATCATTTCATTGGAAGCAGTTCAGAGAAGGTTCTCTAGGATGATCCCCAGTATGGAGGGACAGTCTTATGAGCAAAGATTAAATGCATTGGGTCTCTAGTCCCTGGAATTTAGAAGAATGCGAAGTAATCTCACTGAAACATATAAGATTATTCAGGGACTTGAAAGGGTAAATGCTGAGAGAGGATTTTTTTCACTCATGGGACAGTCTAGGACCAGAGGGCACAGTCTCTAAATAAAAGATGCCAATTTAAAACTGACATAAGAAGGAGTTTCTTCTATCAGAGGGTTGTGAGTCTTTGGAGCTCCTTGCTGCAGAGAGCCGTGAGACCAGAGTACTTGTGTCTATTTAAGACTGAGATCGATAGGTTCTTGACCAGCTGAGGAATCAAGAATTACTGGGAAAGGGCAGGAATGTGAAGGTGAGGAATGTCAGATCAGCCATGATTCAAAGAGTGGCAGAGCAAGCCCAAGGGGCCAAATGGCCTACTCCTGTTCCTATTTTTTATGATCTTATGGTCTAAATGCTGGTTATTGTTGTTGGTTAAAACAGTGGACATTAAACAGCGTCACCTGGAGTTGCAACACAGGAGTTCCCTGAAACTTTACTCACCATAGCAGTTGAATTCAAATCCAGTTCTGCAATATGTGGAGGCTGTTGTGGAATCCCCTGTAGTTGGGTTTGAAGACTGTTAGTACAGGGATGCCTTATTGCGTATGTCATATACCAGGATGCACATGGTCACCGACACTAGTAACTAGTTAGACATATCAGCACATTTAATGACAAACATCTGGCAGAGATACAATTTCTGTTTGGGTATGACTGCTCAGAAACTAATTAAGTTAAAGCAAAGTAATTAGCTGACTGACCAATTCTTTCAAAGTATGCCAATCAGCAGACTGTAGAATAGACAAACAAAATCCTCAAGAATGCTGAACCGTTTGGAAAATATACATTGGGTGAAAGACCGTAATCAGGTATTAATAAATCATGTCACGGATCTGTTGACTGGCAATTTTTTTTTGGGTGTAATGTGGAAGAATTCTCAGAAATCACAGTTTATTTTCCCACCTTTAGGTCTGACTGAAGATCCAAATTTTGTGAATGCGCTCCACATTTGTGGCATTTATGTATAATATGTCAGTCAACAACAAACTATTTCATCCCAATGGCTTCCAGCTAAAGTATTTTGTGAAGGAAATTAAACTTTTAATGTATCATTGTTAACTCTTGTGGCTATTTGATAAAAGAAAACAGAAAGGGTTTTCATTTGAGTAGGGTTTTTAACCACATCAATCTCTCCTAAAGTTCTTCACAGGAAACAAGATACTAGTTTAATTGTAATGAAACAAAGAACTGTGGATGTTGTAGATCTGAAACAAAAACAGAAAATGCAAGTGAAACTCAGCAGGACTGACAGTATTGTGGGGAAAAAGCAGAGTAAACATTTGAGTCCAGTGACTCTTCATCACAACTAATTGAATTATGTTCACTTTTGCAATGTGGAAAGTTTTGCAACCAGCTTTTGCACAACTCTTGCAAGTAACAATGTGAGAGCGAAATGGTGAGGTTGTTGACTTGCTCACCAAGCTGGATTCTTTTCATTCAGATGGTTCGTCACCATGTCGAATTCCTCAGAAACTCTGACAATGAAGGCCATCAGTTTAACTGGGACAACGTAACTATAATAACCCAAGCCAAACGTAGACATGCATGCATATTCCTAGAGGCATGATTCTCAAGCCGTAATGCAATCAACAAACAGATAGAATTGGACTCCAGATACAAACCCATACAGATCAAAACCAGAAATGACAGCACTGACCATAACGGAGCGGACAGTATAATTTCCATGCAGGGTAGAACAACATTGCATCATCGAAGGCCTCACTGATGATGTCACCTACCATGATGATGAAACGTCTGAACGAACACAAGCCAGCTCGGCGAGCAAGTCAACAACCTCACCCATAACCTGAGCTACAGATCTTTGCTAAAACTTTGAATGAAAAGGTGAGTTTAACAGCATGCTATGGAGGAAGATCATGCCATAGAATGGAAACATCTTCCCCAAATCCACTCCATCCAGGCCTCTCAGTGTTCTGTAAGTTTCAATCCCTCTCATCCCTCTAAACTCCACCGAGTACAGATCCAGAGTCCTCAACTGCTCCTCATATGACAAATCCCTCAACTCCAGGATCATTCTTACTGGATCCCAACTGAGGCTCCTACTCTTACAGTCAAAAGTCACACAACGCCAGATTTTAGTGTAACAGGTTTATTTGAAATCACAGACTTTCAGAGCGTAGCTCCTTTGTCAGATGAAGTGAGAAAGTAGCACACAGACACAGAATTTATCTGCAGCGAGATCAAAAGATCATACAAAATGGTGTGAGTGAAGTGTCAAGTAATGAATCTCTGCAAGTGATCAAAAGTATCAGAAGGTGTGAGTAAAGTAACAACAGCTGAATAACCAGCGAAGGGACGACCTATAATCTGATTAAATGAGGCAGAGAGATAATTACATAAAATTAAAAATATGGTGGCGTTGGAGACAAACGAAATAACTGGAATAACATGATAGGTATAAGAGTTGCATGTGGAAGGTCTAACCCAAGTAACAAGTCATCGAAAACTGTACAAATCAAATAAGGTGGAGAGATCATAGCAATTTATCAAAGTGCTAGTGACAAAACAGTACAGTAAGGAAGGTTTTACAGATACAGAACAGTGTGGTGGGGTCAAATGTTGTGCAACATGAACCCAAGATCATTGTTGAGGCCATCTTCATGGGTCGGGAACTTGGTTATCAGTTTCTGTTCGATGATTCTGCGTCGCTGTGTCTTGAAAACCACCTCAGAGGACGCTTACCTGAAGATTGGAGGCTGAATGTCCTTGACAGTTGAAGTGCTCCCCAATTGCGCAATGTCCATTCATCTGTTGTCATACTGTCTGCATGGTCTCAACGATATACCATGCCTTGGGGCATCCTTGCCTGCAGCGCATGAGAGAGACAACATTGGCTGAGTCACATGAGTATCTGCCATGTACATGGTGGGTGGTGTTCCCACCAATGGTAGTATTGTCCATGTCAATGATCTGACATGTTTTGCAGAGGTTGCCATGTCAGGGTTGTGTGATGTTGTGGTTAATGTTATCTTTCGAGGTGGCCGAAAGAAACAGAACAATGGATAATCACAAAGCAGAAACTGATAGGTAAGTTCCATACCCATGATGATGAATTCACCCGTGAACTTGGGTTCATGTTAAACTACATGTGACCCCACTATACTGCTCTGTATCTGTAAAATCTTTCTTACTGCACTGTTCTGACACTACCACCTTTATAAATTGCTTTGATATTCCAGTCATGTTATTACAGTCATTTGGTTTGTCTCCAGCACCGCCTTATATTTTTTCCCTGTGCCTTATTTAATTGGATTATAGGTCATCTCTTCACTTGTTATTCAGCTGTTGGCACTTGAGTCACACTGCCTGACACTCTTGATCATCTACAGAGGCTCATGATTTGACATTCTACTCACACCATTCATACGACCTTTTGATCTCTCTGCTCTTGATCTCTCTGCCTATAAATTCTGTGTCTGTGTGGTTTTCTCTCTCAATTCTCATTTGATCATTTGTTCACCTGATGAAGGGACTATGCTCCAAAAACTTGTGATTTCAAATTAACCTATTGGACTATAACCTGGTGTCGTGTGACTTCTGACTTTGTCTGCCATGGTCTAACACTGGCAACCCCACATCCCTCCCACACAGCCAGAGTCCTGAACGATAGTATTGCCATTGAACATGATCAGGAGTGTTGTGTGAGCCAATCACAGAATTATAGAATTTCTATGGGCTGTTCAGTCCGTCAGATCTTCACAGACCCTTTGAAGAGCATCTGACGCAGATCCAACCCCTTACCCTATCCCCATAACCCTGCATTTCCCATGGCTAATCTAACCAGATTGTGAATCCTTGGACACATGGGGCAATTTAGACTCATAGAGTCATGGAGATGTACAGCACAGAAACAGACCCAACAACACACCCATGCTGACCAGGTATCCTAGATAAATCTAATCCCATTTGCCAGCATTTGGCTCATATCCCTCTATACCATTCATATTCATATACCCATCCAGATGCCCTTTAAATATTGTAATTGTACCAGCCTCCACCACCTCCACTGGCAGCTCATTCCATACACGCTCCACCCTCTGCGTGAAAAAGTTGCCCCTTAGATCTTTTTTAAATATTTCCCCTCTCACCTTAACCCTACGCTTTCTACTTTTAGACTCTCCCACCCCAGGGAAAAGACCTTGTTTATTTACCCTATCTATGCCCCTCATGATATTATTAACCTCTGTAAGATCACCCCTCAGTCTCCCACCCTCCAGAGAAAAATCGACTCTCCAATGGACATCCACCTAATCTACACATCTTTGGACTGTGGGAGGAAACCGGAGCATTCAGAGGAAACCCACACAGCCAAGGGGAGAATGTACAAATTCCACATGGTCATCTGAGGCTGGAATTGAACCTAGGTCCTTGGTGCTGAGAGACAACAGTGCTAATCTGAAGAAGAGATTGTTAGATGCTCCTTTACTGGAAACAGTCATTGCCTGACATGTTCATGGGTGGCTGACTTAAAATTTTCACAGTCTAAGCCTGAGACAGAGCTTCATTACCTGAGGATTTGTAAACAGAATGAGAAAACTGTACACACATCCATGAATCGTGAATGAAAAATCATTGATGAAGCAGCTAAAAGGGCTAAGCACTAAAACAATTATAATGTTCATATTTTAAAAATAAACTGTAATATATTTTTAATCCTGTTACAAAAACAGAGAACATTGAGAGGAGATCCAACTGAAGCATTGAAAAATTTGGAAGATTTTCGTGAAGAAAATTGGAAAAAACAAATCCTGTTATTCATTAGTCAAGTGGAGGCCAGTCAGGTGGATCTCACAAATTATGATTTCTCTGATTGGGGTTGTTAATCTGGTCCAATCAGGAAGTCCTGGCTGACAGTTATAAACAGAGGTGTCAGGGGTTCTGTTCACTCCAGGAGCTGGCTCTGTGCTAGCTGGGTCAATGTCACGTACTATGCGCTCATAAATAAAGGGTGACTTGGTGACAGGGTACTGGCCTTTGTGGAGTTATTTCGCAAGAACTAAGGCCATCCTTGTACTCTTTTACTGAGGCATAATTAGGAGTATCTAAGAGGAAAAATGCTGGAAGCAAAGCCATGATCAGCTTTTGAAATGAAAATATAAAGATTTCAAAGTGGATAGTTACTTCAGAGAGCGAGATAGTTCAGAGGCGATGGATCATCCCTTCAAATCAAGAAACATTCAGACACTTTATTCTTGAATCTTGCAAGATAATTACAGTTCCATTGATTATAAACTGGATCTTGCAAATGCCTTGTGTCAAGAGACCTTGAGTGTGTCACTATTTTATTGGTCTACTATAAATGCAAGTTGTTATTTTAGTTGTTATAAAGCCATAACTCACTGGACAGTAATCTGGTCTCTAAAGACTGTGGCTGCACAATCACACTCCAGAGACCTAATAAATCAAAACTCACACTTCAGGACAGTATTACAACAATGTCACACTATCCGAGGATGGGACAAAGAAGCTGACACCTCCATCTGTCCTTACAGTAACATAGAAGTTCCCACAGCCACTACCTTGAAAGAAAGTCTTCCTTTATCTTCTGATCAATATTTGTTCCCTGACCTTAGAGTCATAGAGACATAGAGCTGTACAGCATGGAAACAGACCCTTTGGTCCAAATTGTCCATGCCGGCCAGATATCCTGAATTAATCTAATCTCATTTGCCAGCATTTGGCCCATATCACTCTAAACTCTTCCTATTCATATACACATTGAGTTGCCTTTCAAATGTTGTAATTCTACCAGCTTCTACCACTTCCTCTGACAGCTCATTCCATACGTGCACCACATTATGCATGAAAATGTTGCCCCTTGGATCCCTTTGAAATTTTTCCTGTCTCACCTTAAACCTATGCCCTCCAGTTTTGGGGATAGCAGGAACTGCAGATGCTGGAGAATCTGAGATAACGAGGTGTAGAGCTAGATGAACACAGCAGGCCAAGCAGCATCAGAGGAGCAGGAAGGCTGAC
>JAHRHZ010000223.1:8671309-8847918 GCA_024137785.1 Ginglymostoma cirratum | reverse complement strand
CTGATGCTGCTTGGCCTGCCGGGTTCATCCAGCTGTACACCCTCCAGTTTTGGACTTTGTTATCCTGGGGAAAAGACCTTGGCTATTCACTCTATCTATGCCCATCATGATTTTATAAACTTCTATTACTTCTATAACTTCTTCAGCATCCAATGCGCCAGGGAAAATAACCCCAGCCTACTCAACCTCTCCCTACCAACTTCGCTAGAACAGATTTCCTGATCATTATCTTATTGCTTGTGGAAGCTTGCTGTGCACAAATTAGCTGATGCATTTCCTAAATTAAACTTCAATTCAAAATTACTTAATTGGCTCTAGAGTATTTTGAATGTCCTGAGGTTATGAAAGAGGTGGCATAAATGCAAAATTTAAATTTCTTTTCAAAACCCAAGCATAACTCTTGGCTTTGAAAGCCATTATTCTATTAGCCTTTTGGATCATTAGACGCTAAGCATGAGCTAGCCTCTAGGCACGAAGAACAATTAATCTACAGCTCATGTCATGTGCATTGAAATATCCTCTGTATAAGAGAGTGGGTATAAAATAGCAGAATGTGTACTGTGATGATTACTTGGTCAAAACTGTAAAGACTAAAAGAATAAAATTTACTGTTCACTTCGTACTAATCAATGAGGAGTGTTAGCTGTTTACTGTGACAAATGGTTCTGTTTTATCACCTAAATAACAATTACTGCATGCCCCAATGAAAGATTTAAGATGCAGAGTAGTTAATTGATAACCCAATATTCATGTCACTCAGACAACAGCAATAAATTATTCAAAGTTATCTTCAAATATAAATTAGCAAAGAAAAAATAGTTCCTTTGCACCAAATGCTCAATACAATAAACAACTTGATAGAGGAATGTCTGTGCATGAGATTCAAGTGAAACATAAATTGATGAATCCACCGCTGCCAATAAGAGTGAGAGAGATTTCTGGTCAACTGGAATCATATTGTAGGTGTGTTGTGACAACCTCCTCATGTTCTGCGCCTTCTGCAAGCATTCTTTTTGTTCAAAAACTACCAGAAGAAAATATATTGGCATTAGCTGGTTGGGTTGAAGAGCCATTTCAGTGCAGTCTATTCTTTGTATGAGCTAGCTCCCATATATTTATCGCTTACTTGCCCCTAAACTGTGATACCTGCTTTTTCACCAAGATGTCTGTTTGCATTATTGTCTATTTCTGTTCCTGCTTTAGTTCATCTGTTGATTGCAGAACCACAAAAATATTACAGCACAGAAGGAGGCCATTTGGCCCATCATGCCTCTATTGGTTCTATTCCCATTTGCCAATTGTCCTGCCTTTTTTTCCCATATCCCTGCACACTATTTCCACCGAAATACCAAACCTATATTCCCTTGAATGTCTCAAGATATTGTTGTGTGTGTCTTTGCTACATCTAGGCTTGACAATTCCATGGAACATTGGAACAAGGGAACATGGAAGCTTTGGGCACAGGAACATTGGAAGGTCAGAATATTGGGACATGGAACATGTCAATAGCAAAGGTATTGCCCTGACCCTTTATAAAGGCTATGTAATATTAAATTGATCAATTGTCAGGTATTTGACTGGGTGTGTGTTAGTCGACTCTTCTGTGTTCAATGTCCCATTAGACAAGCCTGGATCAGTCACAGAGAGTGCAAGAGACAGATAGACAGAGAAAGAGAGAGAGAGAGAGACAGAGACAGAGGGAAATAGAGAAACTAAATTGGAACAAAGCTACAAAAGAGTAGACATTCGAGAAGAACCATGAATAAAGTTCCTGTTCATACACACGAACTGCTGTGTTATCTCTATAGATCTTTAACCTACAAAACAGAATATGTTCAGGCCTCAGCTTGAGTAGTAGGGAACAAGACACTGAGGAGGTGGCAATGGCCTAGTGGTATTATAGCTAGACCATTCATCCAGAAACTCAGTTAATGTTCTGGGAACCCAAGTTCAAATCAAGCCTTTACAGATGGTAGAATTTGAATTCAATAAAGACAATCTGGAATTAAGAGTATAATGATGACCATGAATCCATTGTCGATTTTCAGGAAAAATCCATCTGGTTCACTAATGTCCTTTAGGGAGGGTAAAATCTGCCATCCTTACCTGGTCCGGCCTACATGTGAGTCCAGACCAACAGCAATGTTGTTGACTCTTCATTGCCCTCTGGACGATTAGGGATGGGCAATAAATGCTGGTCTAGCCAGATACACCCTCATCCTGTGAATGAATTAAAAAAAAGTCCAACTCTGGACACCTCACTTTAGGATGGAAATAAACACTATGGAGTGAGTACAGAGGAGATTTACCAGAAGTAAGCCAAGGACAGTGACTTTATTTCCATGGAGAGACTGAAGAAGCTGTGAATATTTCAGAGATGAGGTCTGAGGAGGGATTAGGAGATATTTAACTGCATTGTTTAAAACTATGGGTTAAATCTCATGTTCTTTTGCTTAAGTCGATATCATGTTGAGTTTTTTTGGAGGGCTTTTTGCCATAAGGCCTAGCAAATTTTCTCACTATATCTTATCAAATTCGCCTCATTAACTACCTACACTGCCTCTATGGTATCTCTCCTGTCTGATTCTGGCCCCACACCATTTTCAGAGAATCTCACCGCTGCTGGGGGTTTCCTTTGTTCCCAGCCTTCTTTAAAAGCCCATTGTGCACCCAGACAAAACCCTGTCAGTCCAAGGTTGGCCTACACCATGCCTGAAATTTGCCCTGGACATGGCAGACAGTGAGACATTAGTGTTCCATGTTGTGGTCAGGGACCTTGGTGTGGTGCAGAGATGAGGCTTCCTCTTTCGCCAGGACCAGGAGTGGAGACCACAACACCAGACCATTCCCAACCTGGTTCGAGTTTGTTACCTGGATTGGTGCAGTCACAGCTGACTAGAGGAATGGGCATCTGTCTAGGCAAGAGGTCAATGACCCTCTCCACTCTAACAGCGTCGAAGCCACCAGGTGCTCTCTAATGACTGACACTCACTCTGTCTCTGCTACCGTATCCACCTTCCACTCAGGTTCATGCTCTACCACTCTCACTGCCACGTGCAACATTTTCCTTCACTCGCTGCCATCCAACCCAACTTCCAAGGCCACTAACCTCACATGCTCTTTACATTGCCTAATCACTCACTCAGGACACCACCAGTCTGCACCAATAATAATAGCTGTGCCAGCTCCTTTCCTATCCTTTAATACCAGCCTTGGTTTCATTCTGTGAGGATAGCAGCCCACGATACAGCAGAGAAACTGGTGACAGGTGGTGTATTGCTCACCATTCAGCCTCTTACGCAAAGGATCTTGACTGACCACACTGAGGGGTGTCTGGACTGGTATCAGAAGCGCCTTGAGGTCTGCTGACAATCGTCACAAGTTTTCCAGCTTTGAACTTATGTTAAATGGTATGGCAAAGTAGCAGCAACATGAGCCTGGCATCTCTGGCTGAGGGAGCAATGCGCACAAAGGCGTGGCAGGATTATGGTGAGCATCCAGGCTGGCTCAGACTCAGTGAGGGCCGTGAGATTAAGTGAAGACCATGGTCCATTCCTTGTGGTTGTCCAGTGTACAGTGTCCTTACTGCAATATACCAATGTTAGTTACTGACGCATCACTGAAGCATGACAGTGTCCTGTTAGTGGATTGGAGAGGTTCCACAATGATGTATAGAAGTTGGCATATGTCAGATGCCAATGAATGTAAATGTGGGGTACATGTAGCCTGTTCCTATGGACCATGCCCCAGATACTGTTGCCCAATATCCATCATGGAGATCTTTTGGAGCAAGCAGTGAGTTGAACCCACAGATAATTTGCTCTGCTTTCCTATTGAGTTTTCCTGATGGCCAGTTGTATGGCAAAGTAGTAAGATCCCAACCCATGGTGAGTCACGCTGTGAACCAGGGATTTAACAGGCAGTAATGAGGATCAACTGGAACTCAGTGCTGAGAGAATCTCACCACATCACTTGAGAGAAGTGAATAAGATGCTGTAAGGTAATTTTGACACAGAGATGAGGGTCATTGAGTAATTTTCCCAATTTTACTGCTCAACTCATGAGGGTCCACATTTCTCTGATAAGATTCCACCCTACGATTTTAAGTCACTTTGATGGTACAATAACTATTCGGAGATATGTTCAACGATCACAAAAAAAGACTCTCTAAATGTGCATTTCCTGCATGATCATGTTCAGTGCACAGTGCAAGTACTTAAGACAATGTCCTCACCATATTTGTCTGGATGTGTTCCTGAAGTCATTATGGCAGGAGGACCTCTCCGCATTTGTCCACCTCCTACAATGTCGCACAAAGCTCAGTGTGTGTGATGTTGTGCCTTTCTGTTGCCCTTTCAAGGTCCGATTCCTTTTGTAATGAGCTTCAGCAGGCAACATATGCTTCCCCTCTAAAGGGCCACAGTAGCACAGACTTGTTTGAACTCATGCTGGCTTCTGAAGAGTTTGAGTCTCCTTTTCAGGTAGCCAGCCACTCACTACCTGCAATCATGTATATGTGTAGTAATGGCAGTAGTGAAATTTGTGTGCTCCCTGCATTGGAATAAATGTGCAAGGGTTAATCGCACATTGTGATTTGATTGCCAAGATCCAGGACTTATCCAAACCCTTGATTTTAAGATTCAATGAAAATGCCTGAAATGTTTGCTCTGTCTTCTGCTGACTTGATTAAACATTGTGTCTCACGTTGCCCTTTATATATATTAAAAAATGCCTTGATAGACTCTAAATAATGCTCCTGTTGTGCATGTGATGGGGTCATCTTAGATTGACAAAGGCAAATAATTCTGCAAATTAAAATGAAATCCGTATAATTGTATCAGGTTAATTTTGTTCCAAATAAAATTTCATTAAAGTGACATATATTCCATTATTCATGTCCAGGCTGCAGATCATTCTGCTGCAGCATTGTACCTGTAATAGGCTTATAATTTAATAAAAGAGAATTCTTGTCAGTGGAATTAGACTGATCGTCTGACACTCAGCATCTCTGTTCATTATGTTTGTTTGACAGGAGCGGAAATGAATACAGTATAATTCCACTGGCAACTGTCCCTATTGTTATGAAGGAAACAGTAGCTTGCTTATGGTTCAGTTTGCACTGCCAACTTTTCGATGAGATATTAACCTGAGGCTCTGTTTTCCCTTTCAGGTGGACTACGTATTAACAACTTCTCTCTTATTTTGACTGAAGCGCACACTGGACCGTAACATTTCATTGCGTTTTCAGTAGAAGAAATCAGGTTCCATGGGCTTTATTTGCCAGAGGGAAATTCAAAGTCAACTACATTGCTTTGGGTCTGGACTCACACGTACACCAGACTAGGTAAGGATGGCAGTTTCCTTCCCTAAAGGGAATAACGAACCAGAGAGGATTTTCCAACAATTGACAGTAATTTAATGTCATCATTCGACTCCTAATTCTAGATTTTTATTGAATTCCAACTCCAGTATCTGCCACGGCAGGAGTTGAACTCAGGTTTCCAGAACATTACCTGGGTCTCTGGATTAACAGTCCAGCAATAATACTACTATGCTGTTGCTTCCCCTAAATGCATTCTTTTTTTCTTCATTCTTTCATGGCATGTGGACATTATTGGCAAGATTACCATTTGCTGCCTATCCCTGATTGCCCTTCAACTAAATGGCATATGCAGTTAAGAGTCGACCATATTGATGTGAATCTGGAGTCACATGTAGACCAGACCAGATCATTCTCCTTCCCTGGCTTACTATCTTCCATCCTTTGGTCTACATAAATTTCTTTCTCTCTGTCTAAGCTCCATCTCTACCTAAACACTCCATCCCCTGTCTTCAACATACGTACCAATTTTTATTAGCTATTATAAGTTCTAAAGATGGGTCACAGGACTCAAAATGTTTAGTCTGTTTTCTCTCCACACATGTTGCCAGACCTGCTGAGTTTCTCCAGCAATTTCTATTTTAGGCTATTACAGCTTATGTCCTTCCCTAAAGTGCATAAGTGAACCAGGTGAGATTTTTCTCCAATCAATGATGACTACTGTGGTCACTCTTACTGATGCCAGCTCACAATTGCAGATTTCTTAATTGAATTTAAAACTTGCCATCTGCCAGATGAGATTTGAACCACAGCATTAACCTGGGCACCTGAATTGCAAGTCCAATGACATCATCGTCATGTTAGCATTTTTACAGATGTCAGCCAAGCTCAGATCGTCACATTCTAGGCTCCGTGGCTTTGCAGGAGCTGACATCCATGATCTAGATTGACATAGCTGACCTGAGTGAGTGCTACATTGCCTCAGGAGCTATTCTCTGAATGAGATATTGACCCCAGTCCCCAACTGCCTGCAGTGGGTGTAGAGGACAGTTGGCCCAACTTGAAGAAGGACAGGAATTTCATCAAGAAATCCTATCAGAATTTTCTCCATGAATCCAGGCTGGCAAACAAAACTGTTCATTCGACATAGTTTGCTCAACACCTTACTTTCTTTCCAAAATGGCTGCAATGATGGCACTTCAGAGGTAATTCATTAGGTGAAGAGCTTTGAAATGTGATGCCGTGCTGCATTACATCGATTGCTTCTGCTGTTTTGGCACACAATACAAAATGGATTTACATTCTCGAGTTATTCCTAACAGTCAAAGGAAAACAGAAATGAGATAGTAAACATCCTAAATAATAAATGAACAAAATACAATTTCAAACTAGATGAGATTTTCATTATTGTCCCAGAAACGTACCTGATCTGTTTTTTTTCTCTCTAGTTGATTTTTCAATTCTGTGCCTACCTCTAGCAATATGCTGTTAGAAATATCTTGTCACAAAAAGCCTGGAAGGATGAAAGAGGAAGATATGATTCACCAAAGAGAGAGCCTAAAAACACTAACATTTGACAAATCTCTAATTTCTAAGCATTAATTCCCCTGCTTTGAGAGCAGGGGCTTCTTACCACCACACTGTGCCCCCTCACCAAAAGGTATGCAAATTGTAAAATGGAACATTGCATTCATTGAATTCTACATGAATTAAAACTTGTCAGAAGGCTTGATCAAAGATAATGAGGTATGTCTGTTGTGAAATTGTTTGTTTTCTCTGAGAATTTCTGTGGCCCATGTGGGTGGAGGAATATTTGATGCTGTCACAAAGATGTAAAACTGAACACCTTCCTAACCCCAGCTGAAACTGGAAAATAAATACCACAGTAGCTTTCTGATCAGAGAACTCTAGCTGTCCTCTTGTCCCCTGAACCCTGAGACTACATCTTAATGATGCCCACTGTTGTCCTTCACCCATCCATGGTGGAGACCATTGTGATGCTCACTGCAATAACCCCTCCGTTCTTACAGTCCACTTTGTTGTCGGAACCTGTTCCACATACCACCACCCCTAAGCCCTCCCCCAAACCTTGGGTCTCGTCCTGGCACTGTCCTTGTTCTCACCCCCACAAATACTTCTCCTTTCACTCCTGAGCTTTAAGTCACCTGCCTGTTTTGGCAGTGATCCCTCTAATGACTCTGATCTTCCTTAATGATCAATAGATGTGCTCAAGGACTGTTTTCACTCCTGATCCCTGACTACGGACTTTACCAAGGAGTGTTGGTGGTGGGATTTCCAACTGACGGTGCCCAACAATTGACTGGACTGAGGACTAACCCCCAATCAGTTTGCCATTGGCCATTTGGTTGAATGCACAGGCAACGGGAATGCTGCACAGGCATATGGCAGATGAAATCAGCCATAACCTCATTGAATGGTGGGCAGAACAGGCTTGAAAGGCTGAATGGCCTACTCATTTTCCTGTCTTCCGACATTCCTGCATGCTGCAGTTGTTAAATGAGCCGCTGGTTGGCTGTACAGCAAGATTTCCCCTTGTCCCCCTCTGCCTGCCTACCCTCCAGATTCCCTACTGAGAAGCATAACAAGCAGCTTAACTGTGTGTCCGTGTGAAAGACTACTTCAACACAGCAGCTGTGAAACGCTTTGACTTTGCAGTGCCAACATGTTAACAGGTGTAGCACAGGATGGCGAGACAGGGCAGGGACACGTTAAGTGAGTGAGTGCTAACACAGCAAGCGGCAGCCCTAAGATGTAACCTGGTCCAATTTGTGAGCAAAGTGTGCAAACTATCCCTGTAGCAGCCTTTCCATGCAAGCTGTCCAGTGCACCCTGAAACAAGTCTGTGCTTTCTAAGTTCCCTGCAAGTGGATCAGAGAGGGTCCATAATAATTCTGAGGAGCCGGCAGATGCCAATGTCCATGGATGAGGGGTGGGTGCATGCAATTGGGGCTCATAGACCATGCCCAAAGAAACTGTTTGGTGCAGGGCAAGCTGAAGTGGCAAGGTACCCACTGGATTTCATTTTAAGATCTCTCAATGTTTATCTTACTTGGAGCATTTGGTAAGACAGGAAGCTGACTATTACTAAGACACGTTGCTTCATTCACAAGGTATTTAATAAGCAATTTTGGCAACTCACCACTCCTTAATGAGAAATTTGTCTTGCCACTTGTTGAAAGCATAAAAGATTGGAGTCAAATGCTCCCGATGTTGAATTAAACCTCACAGGACTTCTCAACTAACCCTTCTACAAGCCTCACCAGAGCTCAAGTTGCTCAGATCGTTTTAAAATTTAACTTTTAGAGTCGACAACGGTTGTTGCAGATCCACTTGAGTTCTGTATTAGAGATCAACTCCTAATTTCTAATCTACTACACAGCAGAGTCTATTTGTTGGACCTTCCACTGCTAACCTGCCGTGAGCATGTTACATTGATTACTTTCTTTCCCACGTACAAAGGTAATATTTCTCTCCTTGTGTCCTCTCTGACACAAAGGATTTATCCACATTGTCCACCTGAACTTCTCTAATTGTTAGTCCTCTCCTCTATTACTCATACACTCTCTCATCACCGAGAATTGGTTTGGTCTGACTCTGCATCTCTCTCACATTCTCTCTTTAGTCACACCCATCCAGGTAATAATTTCTGTCCAAAGGATTTTGAATAACCGCATTAAACCATTACGGGAATGATAGTACTGATGTTGTAACTTATTTCATTGAGGCACTTGCCAAAAGAACAAGGAACAGGATGGCAATTGTCATCACTAAGCCTTTAAACTCATGTATATCCACACTAAGACAGAAATAAAATGGTCTAGAAGAAGCATGTGTTCTCACTTTGCATCTCAGGCCAGTGCATAAGAAAATAGATAGCTTAAAATGTCAACTGGGAGGCTTTCACTAACCATACCAGACAGGGGTCACTTTCTTAAGGTTTGTACGGTAGTGGCCATCTTGGTGAGGTCATCTCCATGTGCTAATCACACAACCATTGAGTGAAGATATTCCAATAGATGTTCATTCTTGAAGGGTGTCTAAGTGAAGAAGCTATTCTGCCACATTGCAGGAACTTTATAAAATATCTTTTGGCTCTCCAGCACCCCATGCCCATGTCCATTCTCCCCACACCATCTCCCTCTCCCACCACCAACCCCCTGTTTATTAACTTTTACTTCTGCCTATTTAGAATATACAGTGGTCATTTGTCATTATAGTTTGAGCTGTATGCTTCTTGGGAACCGCAACTCTATCTGAAGGGGGCTGGATACAGAAAATAAAGCCAGAAAGACTGGAAAGACAGAACAGGTCAGTCAGCATTGAAATAAAGGTTAACGTTTTAGATCTTCCATCAGAGCTGGTGTGTGTGGGAGTGGGAGTATGGGGGAGGGGGTGGAGAGAGTCCATTCAATGGTACTTATAAAAGATGAGATTGCTAAAAGTAGTTAACTTGAAGTCTAGGGTGACATGCTGTCCTGTCAGCCTGGTTTTGCTGTAAATTAGATTTGCTGGGAAAAAGAATGAGTGGCTGATGTCCAATACCTGAAATTATGATGGGTAATCCTTTAAATCTGATTGATTTAAACACAGTGTGTCAATGGATATCGTTTTTGTTATATATGTATGTTATTAGAAACTTCAAGAGAACAGATGCGTTTCATATCGGTGGGATGTTTTTGCAAGCCAACTATTGCGCACACTTCAATTATGAGGTCTTTTTAACTCTTTAAATGTCCTTTGATACATGTGTCGGACTTATGCTGGTGCTCATTTTAGGCATCTTGTAATGCAGTGATAGTGCACCTTCCTCTGAGCCATGAATTATGGGTTCAAACCCTACCTGCTCCACAGGCGTGCAGTAACATCTCTGAACAGAATGGTTCGAAATTATCTGGCCCCTTGAAACCAGCCCCAGAAGCATTCGGGCAAAACTCCTGCATAATCAAATACAATGGACTGGACACTGCTAAGATGCTAAAGGGAGAAGTACTGTCCCCTTTTGATTCTATTTTGTCAAAAGATCAATTGCAGGCATGGACAAATAAAATACTTCAAATATCCTTTGAAGATCCCCTTCAAGTATGGCAGTATTGACATCAATGACTGGGTAGAGATAGCAGGAGCTGCAGTTGCTGGCATCAGAGTTGATACAGTGTGGATCTGGAGGAACACAGCAGACAGTATCAGGCCTAGACCTGAAACATTGACTCTCCTGCTCCTCTGATGCTGAATGACTGGGAGGAGTTGCTATCAATTCTTCAAAATAGTGACAACTAGTCCATCAAGCTGCATCATGTTTTGAGTCTAACTGCTTCAAAAGTGAGGCAGGGAAGAAAAGAAAAGCAAAATAAATTCTGCATCCCCGATCCCGTCACCTCAATGGGTATCTTCCTCTCAATGCCCAAAGATCTTCTGGCTAAGAATTGCCTGGTCAGTCCTGTAAAGACCCAAGGCAGAAATGTGCACACCTGAGTGAATGTCATCCTTGAATCAATGATCAGCCAATAACAAGGTTTGGAATAGAGAGTTCAATTCATATTTTACCAGCACTGGGTCCTGAATGCTGATGCCCAGAGCTGGGACTAAGTGGTCAAAGAATTACTCCTGTCCTATAATAATGTGGTGATTTAGACCCACATGATTAACTGAAACCTTCATCCTATTGTTGTTTGGAGATTCTTCAAGAGCCCAATGTTTGAATATCAGTGATATGCAACAGGGACAGAATAACTCTTTGACAACCGAACTGAGCAACAGCAGCTTTGTAACATCTTCAATGCAGTAAAATATCCCAAGTACCCCAATAAAAGAAATGGTAGCATTGTGGGAATGTTATTGGTTTTAGTAATCCCAAAGTCCAGGCTAATGTTCTGGTTTCAAATCCCACTGTGGTAAAATGATGAAATTTGACTTCAGTTAAAAATTTGCAATGAAAAGCTGAAACAATGGTGAACATGTGACCATGGTGATTGTTATTGTAAACCCATCTAGTTCATTAATGCCTTTTAGGGCCTACATGTGATTCAGGACCATCAGTCAATGTGACTGACTCTTAATTGTTCTCAAGTAAGGTAGGGATGGATAATAAATGTTGGCCTAGGCAGTGATGTTGCATCTCATGATTGAATAAAACAACCGCCTGTCTAATGTAGAAGCAAACTTTTAAAGAAATATGGCATGGAATGCTCAAATAAATGTTTGGAAAAGTATTTAAAGTGGCAACGTTTGATTTAAACAGCAGAATCAATCTAATTCCCCAATGGTTTTAGACATGATTCCATAATTAGACAGTGCTTGCTGAGCAATCCTAAGTGTCCTAATGGCTAAACAGCCAATTTAAAGTATTCAATCAAGTTCATAGAATTCCTATACTGTGAGAACAGGCCATTCAACCTTTTGAGTCTATACTGACCCTCTGAAGACCAGCTCACACAGACCTATCCCCCTGAGTCTGTATTCCCCATGGCTAATCTATCCTGCCTGCACTTCCCTGGACACTATGGGCAATTTAACATGGCCAATCCACCTGACCTTCTTTGGACTGTGGGAGGAAACCCACACAAACAAGGGGGGAATACCCAAACTCCACACAGACAGTCACTGAGGAGTGGAATTGAATTCAGGTCCCTGGTGCTGTGAGGCAGCAGTGCTATCCGCTGTGCTACTGTACTGCCATAACATTGGTCATTTATGTTTGCTAGAAGCAACTTACATTCACACAGAGGAACAAACAAATAGAATAAGTTCAAGCATTCAAACCTTCAGCCTTTTCTAAATTACATAGGAACATGAGGAGCCAGCACCATTACTGCCTCCATGACAACACCTTAGTGAATCAGAATCAGCTTCCAACCAATCAACAGCCTTTCCTTCCATGGTATAAATTGTTGTGATTGTTCAAAATTTAACGTTCTTGGATTAGTTCTGATGAATTCAAGATGAAAAGTTATCACAAGGATTCTCTCAGATCAGCAATATTCAAATTGACTTTGCCTGCCGTATAACACAGTTTATTTCAGAAGTATTTCATTGACTGTAAAGCTCTTTGGGAGATTCTGGAGTCTTAAACAGCGATATAAAGGAGCAAATGTTTGTGGATCAGGCTTGTACAATAACATTCTTGCCTCTGGGAAGAGTTGAGCAATTATTTGTTTAAATTCCACTCCAGAGACTAGAGCACTGTAACCCTATACAATACGGAGGGACGCTGTCGTGACAATGGTGGTGCTTTTCGGTGAGATGTTAAACTGACCCTGTGCCTGCTCTACAGGCTTATGTTAAAAAAATCCTATCACACAACTTTGAAGCAGAGTTGAGTGGCATGGTTGTTAGCACTGCTGCCTCACAGCACCAGGGACCTGCATTCAATTCCACTCCTCAGTGACTGTCTGTGTGGAGTTTGCACATTCTCCCTGTGTCTGTGTGGGTTTCCTCCGGGTGTTACATTCCAAAGATGTGCAGGTAAGGTGAGAGAGACATGGGAAATGCAGGGTTACAGGGGTATGGTTGGGGATGGTGAGTCTGGCTGGGATGCTATTCAGAGGGTCAGTATACACTCAATAGGTCAAAAGGCCTGCTTTCATACAGTAGGGATTCTATGAGTTGTCCCCTGTGTTTATCTTTGAGTCACCATCTCAAAATCAGATTATCCAATCATTATCTCAATACAATTTGTGAGAGCTGTCTGTGTGTAGATTGGCTGCTGCCTTTCATATGATCAAATCTACACTTCACTGAGCAGCTGCTTCTTGGTAGCACTTTGAAGACACCTTCCATCGCTTTACTGATGAGCTTTATTGAACGGTGGAGCAGGCTTGCAAGGCCATGAACAAAATAATGAAATTCATGAAGAAATGAAAACAATTCTTTCTGTCTTTTAGAACTGTACAACAGTTTTTATTTGTTCTAAGTATCCAACACAATATAGATGGACTGGCATTTTGTCTGGATAAATATTGCCCCTAAATACTTCCCAATGCTAAAAAACACTGCACGACCAAAATCTAATAACATATTTCTCTCTCTATAGACACTGATTGGCTTGCTGTGTATTTCCAGCACTTATTCTGTGTTCTAATGCTAGATTTTCTAAGTTGTCTATTATCCCATCCTACTCCTCATGTTCGATTAGACCATAAGACCATAAGAAAAATGAACAGGAGCAGGCCATTCAGCCCCTTCAGCCTGTTCCCATTCAATAGGATCATGGATGATCTGACACTCCTCATGTCCACGTCCCTGCCCTTTGTCTGGAATCCTTGATTCTCCTGTTGATAAAGGGCCTCTCTATCTCAGCCTTAAATATACACAAGGACTCTGCTCTCTCAGTTCTCTGTGGCAAGGAGTTCCAAAGACGTGCAGGCAGGGGCGTATTGCCACAGTCTCTCAGCAGGAAGGGTCATTCCTTTGATCAAGGAATTTTCAGCCAAGTGGGACACCTTTACTTTGACCAGGGGTTGAAATGTATGTATCTGATGCTAATCAGGGAATTGAAGGGGGCATGATCAATGAGGGGAGGGAGTGCCCTTTGAATGCCAGGGAAATCCCGACAGGAGATAAGAAGTTCCTTCCTTCTTAACTGCACAGTCTTTAAAATCCACTTCTCCTTCTCCCCCTTCCCTTTAAGTGGCCAAATACCCCTGGTCAAAACTCCCAGACTCCCCTGGATCCAAGACTCTGAAGCCCCTTTCTTTTCATTGGAGTGTAGGAGGTTGAGGGGTGACCTTATAGAAGTTTATAAAATCATGAAAGGTGAATGGCAGGTGTCTTTTCACTAGAGTGGGTGATTTCAAAATGAGGGTGCATCATTTTAAAGTGAGAGGAAAATGATTTTAAAAAAAGACATGGGGGCAATTTTTTTTATACAGAGTGTAGATCATGTGTGGAATGAACTTCTAGAGGAAGTAGTAGGTGCAGGTATAGTTATAACATTTACAAGACTTTTGGATAAGTAAATGAATAGGAAAGGTTTGGAGAGCTGTGGGCAAAGCATAAGCAGGTAGGACTAGTTTAGTTTGGGAACATGAGCGGCATGGACTGGTTGGACCGAGTCTGTTTCAGCACTGAATGACTCTATGACTCTGTATGGGTTGTCTTCACATCCCAGCAATGGCCACTATCGAGCTCTGGCACTGTCGGGACTGTTTGAGCTACCAGACCATCAGCTTTTTCCCTCGAAAGGATGGACGTCCCATGCTGCATTAAGGAGACCACTTCACAGTTGTGGACTTGATTTCAATTTACTCTGTTGGCTCTCTGCCAACATTTTTTTTCTGTGGAAAGTGGGGGAATGGATGCCAGCCATCTACATACCCCCTGCAACATCAATTTATGCCTGCTAACTCTGCTTCTCTCACCACCTTTGCCACCCGAGCAGCTAGATATTTAGTATGTTAGGTTTAATGGAGTACTTGGCCTAGGTTAGCACTCTAGATGAGTGTGCTACATTACGAAGAGAGTTGGGGGAGGCAATGGCCTACTGGTATTATCACCAGACTGTTAATCCAGAGACCCAGGGAGTGTTCTGGGGACTCAGTTTCAAATCCAACCATAGCCAATGGTGGAATTTGAATTCAATAAAAATCTGGAATTAAATGCCTAATGATGACCATGAATCCATTGCAGATTGTTGACAAAAACCCATCTAGTTCACTAATGTCCTTTAGGGAATAAAACTGCTGTCCTTACCTGGTCTCACCTACATGTGATTCCAGGCCCACAGCAATGTGGTTGACTCTTAACTGCTCTCTGAGCAATTAGGGATGGGTAACAAATGCTGGTCTAGCCAGCAATGTCCAGATCCTGTGAATGAATAATTTTCCAGCTAGACATTTGAGATGGAAACCTTGTCTGCTGAAAGTAGATGTCAACATGATGTGCATCTAGATTGTGGTTATATGACCATTGCTGCTTATGGCTAGAAAAATTGTAGAGTTTGCAGCAAATGTACATTTCATTCAAGACTAAAACAAACAGGGGTAGCATGGTCCAATTCCAGCTGCCAGACCTGTTGAGTTTCCCTTGCAATGTTTTGACTGCATTGCGGTAACGGAAAAGGTTTGTGATGTTGCAAAAAAAAAAAAAATTACACCTGAGGATCAGGAGAATTTCAGAATTGTTTCAGCAAGGATTGACAAAATAAAAATGAATAAGGAAGCAGAAGATGGAGTCCGAGGGTAGCCGCGGTGATTCAGCAGATGTCATGATCACCTCTAAATCATAAAGGTTCAGGATTCCACTCCCGAGCATGAGCACAAAAATCAAGGCTAATTCTCCTGTTTAGTACTGAGGGAACATACATACAAACATATAAAATAGGAACAGGAGTAGGCCATTTGACCTCACAAGCTTGCTCTGCCATTTAATAAGGACATGGCTAATCTATTTGAGTTCTGAATTGCCCATTCCCATCCATTCCTGATAACATTTGATTCCTTGATTTGGCATGAATCTCTGCCTTAAAAATATTCCACGTCTCCTCCTCAACGACCTTCCAAGGCAGAGCGTTTCAAAGGCAGACATTCCTCTCAGAGGGAAAAAAAATACCCTCATCTCTTTCCTTAAAGAGTGATGCCTAATTTTTAAAAAAGTGTCCCCTAGTTCTAGTATCACCCATAACAAGAGATATCATTTCCACATCCACCTTTTCAAGGCCATTCAATATCTTATAAACTTCAAGCGAATCACCCCTCACTCTTCTCCACTCATGTGAAAACAAGCCCAGCCTGTCCAGTCTTTCCTGATAAGTCACCTATTCCATGTATCAATCTAACAAATCTCCTCTAAGCTACCTCAGATGAATTTACATCCTTCCTGAAATAAGGAGATCAAAACATTATTCAAAATGGGATCTCACCAAAGCCCTCTATAACTGAAGCTTAAATTGCTTACTTTTATGTTCAATCCCTTTAGTAATAAGGGAGAGTATTCTATGAGCCTACTTAATCTTTTGCTCCACCTGCATACTGTTATGGACTAGACCAAACCGCCTCAAAATATATTAAGAAGATAGCCTAGACTCTAACTTTTTCTTATGTTAAAGGCAGGTGCTAGGAATTCCAGATGCAATTGATTGGTCAATTTACCAGCTTTGAAGCAAAACACACTTTATTCACGTGCTATAATTAAAACACAACAAGAGAAAGAAGGAAAACCGAAAGAACTGCAGATGCTGTAAATCAGAAACAAAAACAAAGTTGGTGGAAAAGCTCAGCAGGTCTGGCAGCATCTGTGAAGGAGAAAACAGAGTTAATGTTTCGGGTCCGGTGATCCTTCCTCAGAACTGTTGGAAAAGAAAGAAGGAATTGGAATAACTTAGCTCTATTAGAACTTAACAGAATAATATATTACATTACTACTGAACAGTAACTGTTCCAATATGGTAACATTCCATAAACACAACCTTGGCAAAGGGCAAGTTCAGTAGAATAGATAGTCTCTCAGATAATTCTCCAATCTAGGAGGAAGAAACATCAAGAGAGAACTCTGAGAGAGAGAGTAGCAGGGAGAGATGCACTATAGCTTCCAGACTCTGTTTCATGACCCCAGCAGCTGCAACTACTGAGAAGCTAAAACTAAAAATCCTGGCTCTGGAGGAGCCTGACCCCACCCATTCAGGATGCTTCTATTATTCCACCCTCAGGAAGAAAACATACTGCAAGATCCCATGAGCTGTTTACTTTATGGCTTTTCAATAGACAGCTTGGTGCCTCTGTCTTAAAACGTCTCTTCCAAAAAAAAGGGCAAAATATACATCTTAAAGCCATAGTGTCATCATAATACTAACACTTTGGATTCATTCATGAGAACACCTAGATCCCTCTGCCTCCCTGAATTCGGCATCATTCTCAGTTTAAATATTACTCTACTTATTTTTCCTCTTACTGCAAAGAATTTCATGTTTTCTCAAGTTATACTGCATTGCTAGAGGTGCCATCTTTCTGACGAAACCTTTAACTGAAGCCCCATCTGCCTGCATGAGTTGATATGAAAGGTTCCATTTAAATATTTTGAACAAATGAACAAGTTACCCAGTCTCCTGTGACCCTTCTGAGTTCTGAGGAAGGGCCACTGGACCCGAAACGTTAACTCTGTTTCTTTTCCTTCACAGATGCTGCCAGACCTGCTGAGCTTTTCCAGCAACTTCTGTTTTGTTTTCTCCTGTGACCCTTCTTCAGAATGCTGCCAGACCAGCTGAGTTTCTCCAGCAATTTCCAATTTTTCCTTCAAATTTCCAAAATCCTCAGTTCTTTGTTTTATTTTTGTCCATTTATTTTTCCCACTAATATTTAAGGAGCATCTATTCCATCAATGGTTAATGTTGGCCCAGCGGATTACTGTGCTCGTGTGTGTCAGAGCAAGTTGTACACTTAAGTAAAATCTCCTAAAGAATAATGCAAAGTCATTATTTTTCCGTGACTATCCTATTTAGTCTGCCTGTATAATAACACAAAAATACTTGGTCGACGAAATCCCTTTTTAATCCTGTCAGGTTGTTTTTCTTTCACTCAAATAAATTGATTTGCTTTGGCTGACTGTATCTGATAACGTCCAAAGTATGTTGTTAAAAGTGCCCTAAATCTTTTTGACTCTATCTATAAGAAATAATCGAAGATAGTGGAGGTGCGGATGGTGGGGAGAGATGGGGATGGTGGGACAGTGTGATAGGGTTACATCAAGGTACAAACCTTCCCGCAGGGCGACATTTTAGTTTTGAACAGTTTTGTCCTTGGATATCGATGAAACCATACAAGAGAAGAAAATTTATTATACTGCCATCGTAATACAATTCTCTTAAGCGAGATGGTCTGATAACAGGAAAGACTGCTTTGAGGTGATATTTTAAGATCAATTATTAATAGTCTCACCACCATCAAACTGTAATAAAAATGATGTTGACCTTTTCACCAATCTAGCTATAAAGCTCTGTCGTCTGTCTTAACCTCATATCAGTGTCATTTCCCTCTAAGGCTTGCAATGTTGGGATGTTTCATTTAGACTTATTTTTAGTCCCTTCTAAAGACCTATTGGGCCAAATCGTACTGAAGCGCAGCATCCTGCAACATACATTTGTGAATCCTTTTGTTGCACGTCCTTCTATTCAAGTATAACTAGTGTTGCGACTTTCTGGAAGGGTGAACTGATAAAGATAAAATGAAGAATTGGGAATGCTAAGGATATGAAGCAAAAACAGAATCTGCTGGAGAAACTCAGCAGGCCTGCTAGCCTCTATGGAGTGAAAGCAAAGTGTTGCGAATCTGATGACCCATCTTTCAGATCTGTTTCAAAGAAGGACTTGAAACATTAACTCTGATTTCTCTGTACAGATTCAGCCAGACCTGCCGAGTTCCACCAGCATTTTCTGTTTTTGTTTTTGCTAAGAAAGACATCGCTGAAACCAGAGGAGATCTGGGAGCCAGTAGTGTTTTTCATGGACCAATGAGATTTAAGTATTTAAAAATAAATAGTGGAGTTTGAAATTGGGCAAATCAGACTCAAGTCAGAAAATGAGAAGAAAGTAAGTACATATTAAGAGTAAGAGAGAAAAACAAAAAGACACAGAAAGAGAAGTAAAATTTAAAATGCTACATTTTTAAAAGTCTCCAATAATGAACTAAATGTGGAAATGAGATGAACCTACTTAAGTTGTACCCTTTTTGGACCAGTGAGTTTGTTTAGCAGTGTATAAGCACTCATCATTACTAGTTGTGGGGGGGTACTGTTGTCGTGGTAAAAACCAAAAGAACTGCGGATGCTGTAAATCAGGAACAAAAACAAAGTTGCTGGAAAAACTCAGCAGGTCTGGCAGCATCTGTGGAGGACGAAACAGAGTTAACGTTTCAGGTCCGGTGACCCTTCCTCAGAACTGATAGTGGCTGGTAAAGCGTCAGTTTATATGCAGAAAATAGGGAGGTGGATGGGCTAGGGAGTAAGCGATAAGATAGAGCCCAAAGAGAGAGAAAGACAGTTGGACAGACAAAGGAGTTGCTAACGATCAGGCTGGGAGGGTGAATAGTTGTTAATGGGGACTGTTAGTGACTGTTGTCGTGGTAACGTCAATGGGCTGGCAATCCAGAGCCCCAGGTCAATGTCCATTGGCCATGGTCATGAGTCTCATCATGATAGAGGATGAAATTTGAATTCAATAAACTCTGGAGTAAGGAGCTGGCTTAATTGTTACCATTGTTGTGAAAACCCACCCTTTAAGGAAGGGAAATCTGCCATCCTTACCTGATTTGTTCTACATGTGAATCCACACTCACAATGTGTGTCTTAAATGCTGTCTGGGCAATTAAGGATGGGAAATAAATTCTGGCCAAACTAGTGATATCCACATGTCATGAACTTTTATTTTAAAAGAATCATATTGTTAAAAGGGTAATTGTGCTGTTCGTCACTGAGCTAAACTTGCTAAGAAGTGTTTAATGACTAATTAATGTTCAAATCTGGCAAGCTCTTAAAATAATGGTGGGACTTAGAATGAACTACCGTTTGTGCAAGACAAATGGTTCACTCTCATAAATTCTAGAAATTCACAACTCATCCCACTTTCATTAATATCACGAAGATCCCAGACAATTTCTACATCAATAACAATGGAGGTTATTAACACCCCGTTTCTCTTCAGGCAAAAGGAACATGTCCAGGCATTGTGTCTTTTTGAATTAGACAAGAACGGGGTTACAACCGTTCCCTAGTGCATTCTCCATGACAATGCCTCAACTAATCAGAATCGACTTGTCGACAAATCAATAACCTTTTCCTCCCAATCTAAGTTGTTGCTGTCTTCGAATTTTGGAATTCCTGATGAGTGCAAGATGAAAAGCTTAAACAGCACGTCACATGTTTCAGCAATAGTATAATATGTCATAATTTCTCCACCAAGATCTGACCTGATATTCTTCCAGAACTGTAGTTCATTGACACCCTCCTGCCTTCATCAGAAGTTGAACTGCTTGGTCCGGGGAGGATGCAAGACGTATACAATGCCTGTTCGCATCGGTCCTTTTCTTAAATGATCTGTATTTATAAATTTCCAATACCATATGATAATGTGATATGAGTGCTTGATTTCAACACAACAAGACTGTCTCCTTATAAGTGTTACTGAAGAAAAATATACCGGAGCAAGTTTCCTTGGGAAATTACAGTTGAATTTTTTTAAACATGCTGTTCATCAGATAGTGAATGGTACATTTTAAAAGTAATTTTTTGACAGCCAAATGGAATGAAAAGGGAATATGCACTACGCACAATAGTTGATCTTCAGTGGGAGCTATTCAGTGCATCCCAATAGAAACAGTACACCATACACTATGATTGACTAAAGAGCCTGTGAAAGGATGACCCAGTGAATTCAGCATTAGTTAGATGATCATGCAAAAGGAGGTTCGTTCCAAAGACAGTCAACACGAGAAAGATGAGCAAATGGAGTACACAATAACAGTGAGCATCATTTAGAAAAGTGAATGAAACAAGGACCTATCAGCAGATTGATGGCAGTTAGGAATTGGTTTTCACTCTTCTACAAGGAAAGAGCTAACAAATTACGACTTTGTTGTACAGAAGCCATTTAAGTTGTGGGAGAGAAAAAAAGGATTATAGCGGCAACAGGGGAGTTAAACTGAAGGCAATAGACTCTGATCTTTGTGGCCATGAGCATGAGTCCAGAAGGTTATGTTTCCCACTCAGTGGTAGGATTTGCTATATATGCTCAAGGCTGGACAGAAACATTGTCCATGTAGATACCAACATGTCAAGGAAAGATGTTCTGCAGAGACAATACGTTTGGGAGAGAAATGAAGAGAAATCTTTGCACTCAGGGATGGTTTATGATTTTGGAACTCTCATTCTCAGAAGGCAGTGGACATAGGGTCATTGAATATTTTTAAGGTTGAAATAGGTAAATTCTTTAAAATAAAACGAACTGTAGATGCTGGAAATCAGAAACAAAAACAGAAGTTGCTGGAAAATATCAGCGTGTCTGGCAACTTCTGTAGACAGAAATCAGAGTTAACATTTTGGATCCAATTACCCTTCTTCAGAACTGATGGTAGCCAGAACAAAGAACAACACAACACAGGAACAGGCCCTTTGGCTCTCCAAGCCTGTTCCAACACATTTTGTCCTTCCATACTAAAACTACTTCACAGGAGCACTGCAGAAAGCCTGAGGCAGAGATGTTGGCCAGGGAATAGGGTGGTGTGTTGGATTGGCAGGCAACTGGAAGCTCAGGCTCTTTTTTACGGACCAGACATTGGTGTTCTGTGAAGCTGTCACTCAGTCTAGATAGATTCATGTCAGGGAAAGATAGAAACATTGGAAATAAAAGCAAGCAAATGCCATTCATCCATCAAATTTGTTTCACCATTCAACTTGATTACGGATAATCCTCTATCTCAATTAGACAGAAGTAAAGTCACCATAGTCTTATCAGACTATAGGGCTGCTCTGTTATGAAAGAGAGAAAGAGGGAGAGATGACTGGTGGTGGTTTAACCTGATGGTTACCACAACCACAGGTGAAGGGAGAGGTTGAGAAGGAGACTTCTTCATAGTAACCTCGGCCAGAGCAGGAATCGAACCCACACTGGAAAGAAAGCAGGAACAAGTACTGTGGTGGTTGATCAGCCATGATCTTATTGAATGGTTGAGCAGGCTCAAAGGGCTGATTGGCTGACTCCCACGCCTATTATCTATGTTTCTATATATATTAACAGCTCTTCGAAATCAATCCAAAAGCAAATCGAGATGGGCAGTAAATGCTGGCCTTCCCACTCATGCTCACATCCCCTGTAGGAGTAAAGAAAAAAACCCAGAAATGTTAAGGTTTCCGAAGAAGGGCCCCGACCTGAAACACCATCTTTCTTGCTCCTCTGATGCTGCCTGGCCTGCTGTGTTCCTCCAGCTCCACACTGTGTTATCTCTGACTCCAGCATCGGCAGTTCTTACTGTCTCTGAGAAATGTTAAGGTATGTGTGTTGAAGTGAAAAATGAGCATAAAAAGCGCATGGAAGCGAGGAGATGAAAATCAGAACAAGGGCCGGAATAATATCAAAAATAAATCACCAGTTTTTCAAGATCATTATATCAATTTTATTCAAAATATGTCTCACCAGTAAATATTTAAACCTGGTGTTGCTGCACATGTCAGCCAGGAATTAGTGTACCATTTGCATTACCATCTGCTACACTTACTGATTACAGATATGAATCAGTGATATTGTCTCAACCATACATAATTTTGAACAAAAACTAAGAACATCAGAAATGAGTTCCATGCTCATTTGTTCTTCAAACCTGTCCCACCATTCAATGTGATCATGGCTAATCAGCTAACTTAACTACGATAAAAAACACACTTTCTAAAAACAATTGGATAGATAATTTGCAGGAGAATCTTTAAAATATATAAAAAGAAAGAGAGAAACCAAAGTGAACTCAAGTCCCTTTGAGAAAGAAGTTGGGAAAATATTAATAGTAAATGAGGAAGTGGCAGTGGAATTGAATAAATACATTGCATAAGTCTTCACAGTAGAAGACTCCAGTGGCATTCCATAATTACTAAATAATTGAAGGCAAAAACAAGACAGAAAATAAATGCAATAAGTATCACCAGAGAAAGAAAGTACTAGGGAGATCAAATGTTGTTAAACACCAATACTTCCTCTGGGCCTGATGGAATGCATCTGAAGCGACTGTAGGAGGTAGCTCCAGAGAAAGTGGATGCACTGGTCATAACCTTCCAAAAATCCTTAGACTCAAGAAAAATCCCAGACAATTGGAAAACTGCCAATCTAACACTGTTTAAATGGAGAAGGAGGTAAAAAAAGAAAGCCAGCAGCAATAGGACAGTTAGGACGGCGTGGTAGCTCAATGTTTAGCCCTGTTGCCTCACATCTCCAGGGACCCAGGTTCGCTCCCACCCTTGGGTGACTGTTTGTGTGGAGTTTGTACATTCTTCCCTTGTCTACGTGGGTTTCCTTCAGGTGCTCAGGTTTTCTCCCACAGCCCAAAGATGTTCAGGTTAGATGGAATGGCCATGCTAAATTGCCCGTAGTGTGCAGCCTAGGTGGGTTAGCCGTGAAAATGTAGGGATGGGGTGGGTCTGGGTGGAATGCTCTTTGGTGGGTTGGTGTGAACTTGATGGGCTGAATGGCCTGCTTCCAAACTATAGGGATCCTGTGTAGTTTTTTTGTTTATTCATTCACAGGATGCTGTGAATGGCCAGCATTTATTGCTCGTCCCTAATTCATGATCAATATTAGATGTTTAAATTCAGAGTTCTATTGAATTCAAATTCCATTATCTGCCATGGCAGGATTTGAACCCAGGTTCCCAGAGCATTGTCTGGGTCACTGGATTAGTTTTCCAGCGATAATAGCATGAGGCTATTGTCTCCCCTCTTGTCTGTCATTAGGCAAATGTTACAATCTATTAATATCCATCATGGGCAGAATGTTTAGGATTACATAACATGATCAAGCACAGTTAGCATGGCTTCATGAAGGGGAAATCATGCGTAGAAAATTTACCGGAATTCTTTGAGGAGGTAACAAGCAGGATAGAAAGAAGGAAGCAGTGGATGTAATATATTGGGATTTTCAGATTTACTAAGGTACCACATATTAGCCTATATAAGTAGATAAGAGTTCACTGTGTTGGAAGTAATTTATTAGCATGGATACAGAACTGGCTTACTAATAGAAGACAGGGAGTTTGGATAATGGGCCATTTATAGGATGTCAAACCTGTGTGCCACAGGGGTAGAAGTAATTAATGCACACTTACTTACAATTCAGTTCAATATTGTGGATGAGGGAAGTGAGCATACTGTACCTAGTTTGTAGCTGACTTAAAAATAGGTGGCAAGGCAAGTATTGAGGGTGACACAAAGATTCTGCAGACAGATATAGACAGATAAATGACATGGGCAAAAATTTGAGAGATGGAATATAATCTGAGAAAACATGAAGATATGCACTTTGGCAAGAGGAATAGAAAAGCTGACCATTATTTAATCGGGACAAACACGAGGATTGGGGAAGGCAAATGAAATGTTGATCTTTATTTCAAAAAGAATGGAATATAAAAATAGGGAGGTTTTGCTAAACTGTAAAAGTCACTAGTCAGACCAAAGCTGTAAAAATGTGAACAGTTTTGGGCATCGAAGGAAAGATGTGCTGACATTGGAGGCAGTCCAGAGAAGGTTCACTAATTTGATACCTGGTATGGAGGACCTGTCTTAAGAGGCGAGGTTGAGTAGGTTGAGCATGTACAATTTGGAGTTTCGAAGAATACGAACCAACCTTCTTGATGTATGTCAGATTCTTAGGGGACTTGACAGGGTAGAAGGGGAAAGGTTGTTTCCCTTTGTGGAGAGTCGAGGACCAAACAGCATAATCTCAGAATAAATGGTTGCATAGTTAAAATAGAGATGAGCAAGAATTTCATCTCTCAAAGACGAAAGAAGGATTTTTTGAAAGAAAGCTCTTTAGAAAAGGCTGTTTTCGGAATTGCCCTAATTGAAAACCTGACACAGATGGATTTCACAAGCTTCAAAATCTCCCCTCCCCCAACCACATTCCAAAACCAGCCCAGCTTGTCCCCACCTCCCTAACCTGTCCTTCCTCCCACCTATCCCCTCCTCCCACCTCAAGCCCCACCCCCATCTCCTATCTACTAACATCATCCCGCCCCTTGACCTGTCCATCCTCCCTGGACTGACCTACCCCCCCACCTACACTCACCTTTACTGGCTCCATCCCCGCCTCTTTGACTTGTCTGCCTCCTCTCCACCTATCCTCTCCGCTATCCATCTTCTATCCGCCTCCCCCTCTCTCCCTATTTATTTCAGAACCCCCTTCCCCTCCCCCATTTCTGATGAAGGGTCTAGGCCCGAAACGTCAAGCTTTCCTGCTCCTATGATGCTGCTTGGCCTGCTGTGTTCATCCAGCCCCACACCTTGTTATCTCGGATTCTCCAGCATCTGCAGTACCTTTTATCACAGATACAATGAGTCACTTTGCCAATACACTTGTTCAAAAGACAGCTAACAAAGCCGACAGACCATGCAATGGTCTTTTTATTGCTGAAGAAGGGTCTAGGCCCGAAACATCAGCTTTCCTGCTCCTCTGATGCTGCTTGGCCTGCTGTGTTCATCCAGCTCTACACCTTGTTATCTCAGACCATGCAATGAGTATACATCTGCTCACTGTAGAAATGTAAATGACATCCACACATTTGGAGTCACTGTGTCTGATTGCTGTCCCCACATTCCTTGGACGTGCTAATCCTGAGGACCATTTTGGTTAGAACTGCTGATTTGACAAACCAGCACCTTCCCCATCACAACCACTTTATATAGTCACAGTCTCTTTATGAACCAGGACAAAAGATTGTTAGAATATGTAAGAAGATACAGATTTTGGGAGGAGCTTGTGGTAACCTTTGTTACAAGTGTGATATCTCGGAAATTTTAAGAAATGTTTGCCTTGCAGTAAGGGTATGAAATGACAGTAGTAGTGGATAGCAGGGAAAGCAGAGTTGGAAAAAGTAACAGCCAGGACTGTACTGTACACAGCCTCTCCCAAAAAATATTAGAAATCACGCAACATCAGGTTACAGTTCAACACCAGGTTACAGGTTTATGTGAAATCACAAGTTTTCAAAGCGCTGTTCACCTGACAAAGTCACTTTACCTGACAAAGGAGCTGTGCTCCGAAAGCTTGTGATATCTAATAAACCTGCTGGACTATAACCTAGAGTCGTGTGACCTCTGACTTTGTCCATCCCAGTCCAACACTGGCACTTCCACACAAAAAAAATCTGCAGCAATAGCTGGAAAAGCTCAACAGATCTGGCCGCATCTGTGGAGAGAGAACCAGAGCTAGTGTTTCGAGTCCAATATAACCAAAGAAGTCAAATCAGACTCAATGTGTTGATTCTGTTTCTCTCTCTCCACTGATGCTATTGGAACTGCTAAGATTTTGCATCACTTTTATTTCAGATTTCCGGCATCCTCAGTATTCTACTTTTATTCTCAAAAGTTAAGTTTATTAATAGGTTTGGTGAAGTAAAATAGAATCTAATAGCATGAACTGAAGCAGCAACTTTTCAACAAAACTGTTTAGGAACAAAAAGGCCTTTCAGTCCCTTAAGCCTTCTTCACCATTTGAGAACATCATAGAATCCCTACAGTGTGGAAGCAGGCCATTTGTCCCATATTGACCCTCCAAATCAGACCCACCCAATCCCTGTAACCCTGCTTGTCCCATGACTAACCTGCATATCCCTGAACACTATGGGCAATTTAGAATGGCCAACCCACCTAACCTACACATCTTTGGACCGTGGGAGGAAACCAGAGCATGTGGAAGAAACCCACACAGACACAGGGAGAATGCGCAAGCTCCACACAGACAGTGGCCCAAGGGTGGAATTGAACCTGGGCCCCTGGCACTATGAGTCAGCAGTGCTAACCACTGAGCCACCGTGCTGTCCATATTCTTTGGATCTAGACAGCAACCCTCACCTGACGCCCTGCTCCCCCAACCCCACCATCCCACTCCAAGCCAAGAAAAGTATCGATCCTACCCAAGCCCTTTGAGAATTTTGTAAGTTTCAATATGATTATCTCCTACTTTTTGTTTCGAAACTCTATAAAACACAGCTCCAGTCTCCTTGTCGCCTTCTCTCCATTGAGAACATCCAATGTGACTGTGGCTACCTTACGCTAAACAGCCTCCCTCCGATTTGCATTCCTCTAAATCAGCTACGCTTCCTCACACTCTGCTTCCTGGAAGGACTATACTGCATTCTACCAGTTTCTCTGTCTTCGTCACATCTGTTCAAAATGCACTACCTTCCACAGGAGCACTTCTAACCTCAGCTGAGGACTGTCCCCTTTTCTCCACCTCCACCTCTACCCATTGTTGTCAGTTGGGCCCTCTACCATGTCCAACCCATTTCCAACACTCTACTCTCATCTCTTCTTCCTCCCAGATTCGCGATATTGTTTCTGTTGCTCTCATTTTCCAGCCTACCTCCCTCCACCACTTTTCCCACACACAGCAGGATAAGCCACTTTCTCGTCCTCTCTAAATTCTGCAGGGATCATTCTCTTCCGCCATACCATGGCCTGCTCCCTCGTCACCCCCAACTCCTTCCCATGCAATCACAGAGAGGTGCAATACTTTACCTTCTCCCTACTCACTGCCCAATGTACTAAACACACCTCCCCAGTGAAGCAGTGATTTATGTGTGCTTCTTTCAATCTGGTCTACTGTATTCACCTCTCATAGTGTGGTCTCTTCTACATTGGTCAGACCAAATCTCAGACTGGCTAACTAATTTGCAGAAAACCCCTACTCTGCAAACAATAATGACTCTAGCCTTGTTTCATTTGTCATTTTAAATGCACCATTTCAACTCCATTTCTGTTTTCAGCCTGATGCTACATTCTAGAGAAGACCAATGCAAGTTGGAAGAATAGCTCCTCATTTTCTACTTAGGCAGTTTACAACTTTCAGGACTCAATGATAAGTTCAATAATTTTAGACCATGAACTCTGTCCTCCACTTTGACGAACCCTTCTCAGTAAATGCCTTCCTTCCCCTTAACAATTCTCTGAATCACATGGACATTATTCAGAATAGATTTAAGCCTATTTTCTGCTGATTGCAGTTGCACTGAAACCCACTTTACATTTACATTCTCCTTTGGTACCATTAGCACTCCCCTTGCCTTTTGCTCCAGAGCCCACGAGCTGTTCCACTTGTTCTGCCATTTCCCCGTCTATAGTACAAGGTGTCTTGTTCTCTTTAATATTTTATTTTGACTCCTCCTCCTTTACAAACGTAGATGTGAACCTTCTGTAAGTTTCTCTCACTTTCGTGTGATTCTATGCTCTTCCTCTATTACTCACTGAAGATTCCTTCAGGAAGCTGTGCAATTTTAGCTCAACAGTGCACTTTGTGATGTTTCACACTCATTTCATTTCTTCCTACAATTTCAATTTTCAAACAATCTTTTGTTGAATATTTGTCAACAATGATGTTTCATTTTCATATCTGGATATTTTGTTCGTATCTCCTTTAATCTTATGAGAATCCTTAGGGAAATGTTTATTAGTAAACATGTTTCATATCTCTGTCTTTACGAGTGTTGCCTTATCCCAGTCCTTATGGTATTCATATGATAAGGATGTTTGTCATTTTTATTTGTTGGGTAGTTCCATTATTTTATCCTATAATTAGGACTTCTGTTTCATTTTGTGTGATTTTGCAATGCCTTTCTAGTCACTAAAGTGCTGCTCATACCTTTTTGGTTGTCCATGTTCATAGAATCCATACAGTGTGGAAATGAGCTAATAAGTCCATACCAACCCTCCAAAGAGCATCCCACTCAGACCCATCCCTCAACCTGTGCCTGTAATCCTGCATTTCCCATGGCTAATGCACCTAGCCTACACATTCATGAACACAAACGGCAATTTAGTCATGGCCAATCCACCTAACTTGCACAACTTTGGATTGTGGGAGGAAACCAGTGCACCCTGAGGGAACCCATGCAGACACAGGGAGAATGTGCAAACTCTCCACATACAGTTGCCCAAGGGTTGAATTGAACCCAGTACCCTAGCACTGTGAGGCAGCAGTGGTATCCACTAAGCCACCATGCCACACATAATTAAGAGCATATGCGTGTCATCTCTGCTTCCTTTTAGGTGTATCCTTTTCGAATAGCTGCAATGGAATTTTCCATGGTTAACTTTGACGCGTATCTTTATCTTTAAATGTTTTTATTATCCATGGGTGTTAAACCTAATTAGCCATATTTATTTTTCATTCAAACACATGCTTCATTGCAGTTCTATGCTCGAACCCGGAGCATAAAACTCATCTCAGTGTTGCTACCAATTGTAGGTGGTGATGGTCTAAAGCCATTATTGCTAGGTATTAATCCAGAGGTGCAGGTCGTGTTCTGGGGATCAGGGATAGATTTCTATCACAGCAGATATTGGAATTTGAATTCAATAACAAATCTGGGATTAAGAACATAACAGTGGCGATGAATCAGGAAAAATCCATCTGGCTCACAAATGTCCTTCAGAGAAGGAAACTGTCATCTTTACCTGGTCTGGCCTACATGTGACTCCAGACCCACAACAATGTGGTTGCCTATTACCTGCTCTCTGAACAATAAAATGCGATGGCCATATTCCATGAATGAACTAAAACTAAATGGACACAATGACAATGAAGTGCATGATGAGGAAGAATCCAAAAATAACAATTTAACAGGAAGTTAGCTTACAGTATGAGTGAAACAGGAATGTAAGTATGTTGTGATAGTAATTATATATTGAGTTATTATAGACTGGAATGCACTGCTTGAGTGGATGATGAGAACGGAATCAACAGCAACTTTAAATGAGTAATTGGACAAATATTGAAGTAGAAGACATTTGCAACTCTATCAGGAAAGAGCAGGGGAGTGGGAGAAGATAACATTTCACAAAACTGGCTTAGATACCACTTTCTGTTCTAGGTTCTAAAATTCTACCAATTGTTTGGCACAGTTTTGTGCTGAACATAAACACCAGGGCACACCAGAATAGTGTGGCACTCTAGCTGTAAAGGAAATTAAATAAATAAGATCTCCTCTCGAACTGTACATCTCTGTAAGTGACAGGTGCGGCTTTCTTGCCTGTAATCTGCTCATAACATTTCAAAGCATATTAAGAGAAAACATTTTATCCTCAGGCAGAGGTGCTACGTCAAAATGAGGGCTGACATTTTGGAATCCTCTGTTTCTTAACTGTATTCCACTGACATTTGGTTGCTGTATTGAGAGCTTTGCTGGTTGGTTACACAGAAAGAAAACATTTTGTAAGTTCATTCAATAAGGCTGTCATTCCTTTCCTAATGCTTATTTGGGATTTACTTATTGTCCCAGCAAAGTAGGGGATGGTGTATTTAACATTTGTACTGTGCTGAAAGCACTTAAATAAAAGCTCTATCTTCCTGTAAATGACTATGATTTTTTTTTTTAAAAGTTGGTTGTTTATTGATGCGCTGGTTCTTTTGTGCCCTGGTGAAGTGACGGCCCTTGGGGTGACAGATAACCTCCCATTAGCATCACCTACGAAGCAAATTGTTCTTGTCATATTTAACCTCGATGTGATAGTTTATTTGTTCCATCCTCTTGGAGATGACATTTGCACCATCTCTGACAGGATACAATGTTAGACAACAAAAGCACTCTTAATGATTCCCCAAACAATAATGAGATGAGGTTGAGTCAACGATCTTTTCTTTTGTGACATTAGTTGTACTATGTAACATCACAGTTAGTAATTATAAGTGGTAATTATTTGTAATGTTGTAAACAAAAATAGAAATTGCTGGAAAATCTCAGCGGGTCTGACAGCATCTGTGCAGAGAAATCAGAGTTAACGTTTCAGGTCCAGTGACCCTTCCTCAGAACTGAACGTTGTTCTGAGGAAGGGTCACTGGACCCGATATGTCAACACTGATTTCTCTCCCCAGAAGCTGCCAGACCAATGAGATTTTCCAGCAATTTCTGATGAAGGGTCTAGGCCCGAAACGTCAAGCTTTCCTGCTCCTATGATGCTTCTTGGTCTGCTGTGTTCATCCAGCTCTACACCTTGTTGTCCCAGCAATTTCTATTTTTATTTCTGATTTCTGGATCCACAGTACTTTCAGTTTTTTACATGTAATGTTGTATGTTGACCAGGATTTGGATCTCAATTGGGAGGCAGTTTCAAATTTCCACTTGTATTTGTGTGACAAAGGAGTCATTGAAAATGTAGAAACTAGAAACAGGAATAGGCCATTCAGCCCTTCAAGCCTCTTCAAACATTTAATATGGTCACAACTGATCCTCTACTTTAATGCAATATTCCCACTTTCTCCCCATACCCATAGATACCTCTAATATAAAAATGTATCAATATTTCTTGAATCTGTTCAGTATTTCCAGAGTTGTGGTGCCCAGAACTGAACAGAGTAATTCAAATGCAATTTAACCAGAGCTTTATGTCACTGCCAAATGTACATCCTTTGAATTTCATCTAATCTGTGCCTCTATGTTGCTGAATGGATCAACATTTAGAAAGTATCATGATCTTTATTTTTGAGGTACAAAGTTTGCTTTCCCCACACTGCATCCCATCTGCTACCACTTACCAACACAAATTGGAAAGGATACAGAAGAGATTTACCAGGATGTTGCCTGGATTGGAGGGTATGAGCTATAAGGTGAGGCTGGGAAAACTTGAGTTGCTTTAAGACCATAAGGCATAGGAGCAGAGGTTAGGCCATTCGGCCCATCGAGTCTGCTTTGCCATTCAATCATGGCTGATAAGTTCCTCAACCGTATTCTCCTGCTTTCTCCCTGTAACCTTTGATCCCCTTAACAATCAAGAACCTATCTATCTCAGTCTTAACTGTACTCAATGACCTGGCCTCCACAGCCTTCTGTGGCAGTGAATTCCATAGATTCACCACTCTCTGGCTGAAGAAGTTTCTCCTTATCTCCGTTCTAAAAGGTCTTCCCTTTACTCTAAGGCTGTACCCTTGCATCCTAGATTCTCCTACCAATGGAAGCATTTTCCCAACATCCATTTTGGCCAGGCCGTTCAGTATTCTGAAAGTTTCAATTAGATCCCCCCTCATCCTTCTAAACTCCAATGAATATAGCCCCAGAGTCCTCAAACGTTCCTCGTATGTTTTTTTCTAGAGTAGCGGAGGCTGAGGGGAGATTTGATAGAAATCTATAAAATTATAGGATGCGGAGAGGGGATTGACATTCTGAATCTTTTTTTCCAGAGTTGAAATGTCTAATATTAGGGGGCATGAATTTAAGGTGAGAGGGGAAAGTTCAAAGGAGGTGTGAGGGACAAGATTTTTACACAGATTGCGGTAGGAGCCTGGAACATGCTGGCTGGGGTCATGGTGGAGGCAGGTACAATGGGTGGGGGGAGGTGGTGATGATAAGGGACTTTTAGATGAGCACATGAATATGCAAGGAACGGAGGGATAGGGACCAGAAGCAGGCAGAAGGGATTAGTTTAATTTATCATCATATTCGACGCAACATCATGGGCTGAGGAACCCATTCCTGTGTTGTATTGTTCTATTTTCTATGTTCTATGTTTTGCGTTCCAATCTAACAATGTTCCTTTGTAACTTTCTGGTCTTACTTACACTTCATGCAACCCAAAATCTTAGCTTGATCAGCAAATGTTTTTCATGTATTTCTATTTCTTCAGCTAATCATTGAAAAACAGTGAAATGATCCCTGGAAGCAGCATTAGTTTCATCCTGCAATTAAAGTACATTCTTGAATACGTGTCCTCTCACTACTGACCCTCTGGCCGCTGAAAGTAGTTTTTCATTCCATACTCTGTACCTGGAGCATGTCTATTAATTGTCCCCTCAAATTTGTCTCCTCTAACTTGAGTAATGTCAGATTTTATCATCTCTCTAGACAGGCATTTCGAAGTTCTTGACATCTTTGCTGATGTTTGACTCCCAGGACAGGGCACAATACCTTAACCAATACTTAGCCAGTAATTTACCGTGGCTGAACTTTCATGTTTTTGTATTCCATGCCTCTGTTGATAAATCTAAGGAACTTTCATGCCTTCTCAATTTGTCCTGCGCTGCTCGGGGGATTTGTGAACAAACTGGCCTATTCCAAAATCATAAGAAAGGTAATATCTTAGAGTGCAGTAAATATTTACATGAGTGAAGGGGTTACAGTGTGAGATTTATTCTTCCTATCTCTCAAGTTTGCTTAGTTCCTTCACAAATGATGCATGGTGTGCATTTCCTCAAATCCCTTGGATCTAGCACTAATCCACCTTGGCAAAGTATGATTAAATCAATGAATTGAGCTGTTTCAGAAATGTACACCAGAAAATTTGCCAGCTGATTCTGAAAAGCATCAAAGCAACTGTTTATTGGTGGACAAGCATGGGCACAGATGGAAATGTTAAGAAAAAGTTATATTATTAAGATAAAGTTCCTCCAAAACTACGTACATCTTAACTTTGTAGGATCCTGTCTGCAACATGTCTACTTTTTCCTATTTGAAGGATCTTGTGCTATAATTAAGTGTCCTATTTTGTACTCTTTAACCGTGATTACACTTTCTTTTCTTTGATTCATTCATGGGATGTGGGTTGTCGCTGGATATTTATTGCCTGCCTCCAATTACCCATGAGAAGGTGGTGGTGAGCTGCCTTCTTGAATGTCTGCAGTTCAAGTGCTGTAGGTAGATCCACAATTCCCTTAGGGAGGGAGTTCAAAGACCCAGTCTGAATGAAGGAAGGGTAATATGTTTCCAAGCCGGGATGCTGAATGGATTGGGATGGAATTTGTAGTTGGTGGTGTTCTCGTGCATCTGCTATCCTTGTCCTTCTAGGGGGTCATGGTTTTGTTGAAGGAGCCTTGGTGAATTTCTGCAGAAATGAAGTATCTCATTTAATATTTTAATCAATATTTCATGGGCTATAAAACACATTGAGGAATCCTGAGGGCATGCAAGATACAACATAAATTCAGGTTACTTAGAATTACATACACTTATTAATTTCCTTGTGGGATTACATAAAAATTAGAGTGTGGACACAAATCATTCAACCCACGAACCTCCTTTCACACTACTACACCTCAACATTTCCTTCTATTCCTTTCTCCCTCATCTATCGAGCTTTCCTTTAACACCATCTATGTTGGTTGCTATTCACTTGTTGTGATAGCACATTTTCACTAATTTCTGGCTCAAGAGCTTCTCCTAATTTCCTCATTGGATTGATTAGAGCCCACTGTGACATATTTAAAATACTTGTTCTTCAATTTTTATCACATTTTTTTGCCATTTTAAGAGTAGTTATTGGCCCAGATTGAGCCCTAATTCTGATTCTAATTTGACAAAACTATAGACACTAACCTTTTGATGAGTTCTGACCATCTACTTCCTGACCAGGGGCCTTCATTTCCAAAATACCATGTTCAAAACTATAAAAACAGGAAGAGAGGGGACCAGTGTGGAAAATGCACACATGCCTTCAGCGAGAAGTGCCATGCTCTGTGAATTAATGTTTCTGAGGCAACTTTGAAAGCTCCAAAGAGAAAGTATGTGTGTAAAGAAAATGGGAGTCAGGCAGCAGGCCAGTGGTGAGGTAGAGTACAAGAGGTACAATGACAAGCGGGTAAAGGTGCCTGATGGGTGACAGGGTAGGTTGCCAAGTAGGTGAATGAGTGCTTAGAGGTGGTCAAGGAGTCAGGCAGGGTTGAAGGAAGTTGTACAGAATCCCTGCACTGTAGATAGAGGCCATTCAGCCCATCACTTCTGTTCCAACCATTCAAAGAGCATCACACCCAGACCCATGCCCCCCAACCTATCACTGTAACCCCGCATTTCCCATAGCCCATCCTCTGAGCCTGCAGACCCTTGGACACTGTGAGAAATTTAGCATGACCAATCCACCTAATCTGCACATCTATGGACTGTAAAAGGAAACCAGAGCATTCGGAGGAAACCCACGCAGACCTGAAGAGAACATGCAAACTCCACACAGTCACCTAAGGCTGGAATCAAACACAGGCCTCTGGTGCTGTGAAGCAGCAGTGCTAGCCGCTGAGCTACGTACCACACCTACGTTTTGAGTCCAGTATATTTTAAGTCTGGAATTGGTCCAGTGGGTTGGTGGGGTCATTGTGAGGGTGCTTTCGATTGAAAGGTGGGCAGGATTAGCAGGCATGCTTTAGGTCAGGAATAGTGACTGTTGTGTTAAACAGTGCTGGAGTTGGGGGACAGTCAGGTTTGGGGAAAGATGTCAGTGATGTTTGGTGTTTGATTTAATAGTTATTCATGAGTTCAAGCAAGTTTTTAATCCCTTAAGTTTTCCTGGGCAATTATTGAGTTTAAATGAATCAAAACCCTCTGAACTTTCTGACTCAGAGTTGGGGATTTTTTCAGAGGGTTCCAGTTTGCCCCAAGGAAACTTTAATCTCGCAGGCAAGGCCAGAGGAGTGAGTTGCATTGGGATCTCTGCATTGGTCCCAACACATAACTCCAATCTATGCTGTTGCAACTCTAACCAAAATTTCTTGAGTATTTTGTTTGCCCACAGCCACCCACAGTACCTATGTTAAATGAATGTGCAGACAATGTTCTTCAGAAGCTCAGGTGACCATCTGCAAATGTGATCCCTCAATTTGGAACATCACCACTCCCTAACATCCTCTCATAAGGGAAAAGAGGTCCACAGCATTCTCACCTGAGTCAATAAGGATCACAAGATTGAACTATTGAAGAAATCGTGTCATTCCATGAAAGATTTAGTTGAATTGGTGTCATTAAGATCATGTAAGTTTGGCTGTGGGATGTATTAATGTCGGAAATCACACGACACCAGGTTAGAGTCCAACAGGTTCATTTGAAAGCACAAGCTTTTGGAGCGTAGCCCCTTCATCAGGTGATGTGAGAAAGAAGGACACGCAACACAGAATTTATAAGTAAAAGATCAATGGGTCATACAACTAATGAGGATGTATTAAACAAACCGAAGATGCTGTTAAATCTTTAATCAGTTGGAAGGTTTTAATTGATTAATATGTATATGTAAATCGCTGAACTCCTTTCAAGTATGTGCCCTGAGAGAACTAAAGGTTTTATCAGTGTAAAGAAGAGGTGAGATTTTAAGTCAGACAGTGCATGTTAGGTGTGAGGCCTTGTTTAGAATCTGTTTGTGTTTTGGTTTGGAATATGACTAATTTTATTTCTAAAGTAGGAATTTATAAAATGCCACATTAATTTACTGTCTATAAATTGTGTGCTTTTTGAACAAAATAGAATGTGATTGTAAGTACAAATTCACTCATAGATTTACATGCTCATGTGCGTGTGTGGGAGAGAGAGAGTGAGTGTGTATGTGTATGTGTGTGTATGTATGGGGGGGGAGAGACTGTGTGAGTGAAGGAGAGAGAGAGAGTATGTATGTCTGCCTCTGTGTGTGTGTGTGTGTGTGTGTGTGTGTGTGTATTAATGTTCACTTGAAATGTATAGATTGAGTATGATGAGATCCAAATAAGTTAAAGGCAGCAGGACACTGGAAGAACAAGAAATCCAAGATTTGCCAGACCTTGAATTTCCAGATTCTTTTTTTTGACAGAATTGCTCTCAGGGTTATAACATACGGTGATGATATAGAGTTATGAAGTCATAGAAATATACAACATGGAAACAGACTCTTCAGTCCAACTTGTCCATGCCAACCAGATATCCTGTATAAATCTAATCCCAGTATTTGGCCCATATCCCACTAAACCCTTCCTCATTTCTAGATGCCTTCTAAAAGTTGTAATCGTGCCAGACTTCATCACTTCCTCTGGTAGCTCATTCCATATATGCGCCACCCTCTGCATGAAAAAGTTGCCTCTGCGGTCCCTTTTATATCTTTCCCCTGTCACCTTAAATCCACGCCATCTAGTTTTGACTCCCCCACCCTGGGGAAAAGACTTTGCTTATTTACCCTATCCATGCCCCTCTTGATTTTATAAACCTGTAAAAGGTCACCCCTCAGCCTCTGACACTCCAGGGAAAATATCCCCAGCCTGTTCAGTCTTTCGCTGCAGCTCAAACCCTCCGACCCTGGCAACATCCTTGTAAGACTTCTCTGAACACTTTCTAGTTTCACAACTTCCTTCCTATAACAGGGAGACCAGAATTCCATCCAACAACCTGCCCACAACCAATGCTTGCATTTGCTCGAGTTTAAAACTTTAAGGGATTATTTGAGTTTTCTATATGGTATTAAGTGGAATGGGACAGGGAAAGTAAAACAGTTTTTAACTGTCCATAACTAGAGCACAGTCCATGTAGAAAGACCAGATATTTTAGCAGTGGACATCGGAAACTTTAACTTGCAATATGTGGTAAAAGTTTATTACTCGTTGTCTCATTGAATAATGGAACAGGTTCAGGGAGCTAAGCAGCCTACTCCTTCTATGATCCCAAGAGATATAAACCATTTTGCTTGACTTATTGTGAGATCTAAGAGAGCAGAACTCCAACTAAAATGTTCTGTGGACTCAGGCTGACCTAAGGTGCTGATCAATAATCCTGCCCATGTGTTTTTGGAGAGGGATCATGCAGAGTCTACTGGTTGTGTTGCGGTTTCTATGACTGACAGACGCCGCAGACATTACAGTGCATTGTCACACTCAGAAATTATAATTTAATATAGATATGATAAGTGGATTATTTAAGGTTTTGTTTCTGTTACAGAGGCATTCCAGACATGTCAATTCATTAAGCAGGTGACTATTTTCATAGATAACAAGGTGTAGAGCTGGATGAACACAGCAGGCCAAGCAGCATCATAGGAGCAGGAAAGCTTGATGTTTTGGGCCTAGACCCTTCATCAGAAATGGCAGAGGGGAAGTGAGTTCTGAAATAAATAGGGAGAGAGGGGGAGGCGGATAGAGGATGGATAGAGGAGAGGATAGGTGGAGAGGAGGCAGACAAGTCAAAGAGGCGGGGATGGAGCCAGTAAAGGTAAGTGTAGGTAGGGAGGTAGGGACGGGTTAGGTCAGTCCAGGGAGGATGGACAGGTCAAGGGGGCGGGATGAGGTTAGTAGGCAGGAAATGGGGGTGCGCCTTGAGGTGGGAGGAGGGGATAGGTGAGTGGAAGAACAGGGTAGGGAGGCAGGGACGAGCTGGGCTGGTTTTGGGACGCGGTAGCGGGAGGGGAGATTTTGAAGCTTGTGAAACCCACATTGATACCATTGGGCTGCAGGATTCCCAAGCTGAATATGAATTGCTGTTCCTGCAGCCTTCGGGTGGCATCACTGTGGCACTGCAGGAAGCCCAGGATGAACATATCATCTGAGGAACGGGGGGAGGGGGGGAGCAGTTGAAATGGTTCGCAACTGGGAGGTGCAGTTGTTAATTGCGAACCAAACGCAGGTAACTCGTCCTCACCCTCAACAACTTCTCTTTCAATTCCTCCCACTTCCTACAGACAAAAGGGGTGGCCATGGGTTCCCGCATGGGCCCAAGCTATGCCTGCCTCTTTGTAGGTTATGTGGAACAATCCCTCTTCTGTACCTACACTGGCCCTAAACCCCACCTCTTCCTCCGTTACATTGATGGCTGTATCGGCGCCGCCTCGTGCTCCCACAAGGAGCTTGAACAGTTCATCCAATTCACCAACACCTTCCATCCCAACCTTAAGTTCACCTGGATCATCTCTAACACCTCTCTCACCTTCCTGGACCTCTCTATCTCCATCTCGGGTAACCACCTAGAAACCGATATCCATTTCAAGCCCACTGACTCCCACAGCTACCTGGAATACACCTCCTCCCACCCACCTTCCTGCAAAAATGCCATCCCCTATTCCCAATTCCTTCGCCTCCGCCTCATCTGCTCCCAGGATGAGACATTCCACTCCCATACATCTCAGATGTCCTCGTTCTTCAAGGACCGCAACGTCCCCCCCGACAGTGGTCGAGAACGCCCTTGGCCGTGTCTCCTGCATTTCCCGTAACTCATCCCTCACACCCCGTCCCCGCAATAACAACCAAAAAAGAATCCCCTTCATCCTCACATACCACCCCACCAACCTTCTGATCCAAAGCATCATCCTCCGACACTTCCGCCATCTGCAATCAGACCCCACCATCAAAGACAATTTTCCCTCCCCACCCTTGTCTGCTTTCCGGAGGGACCACTCTGTCCATGACTCTCTTGTCCGCTCCACACTCCCCTCCAGCCCCACCACACCCGGCACTTTTCCCTGCAACCGCAGGAAGTGCTACTCCTGCCCCCACACTCCCTCCCTCACCCCCATCCCAGGCCCCAAGAAGACTTTCCACATCAAGCAGATGTTCACCTGCACATCTGCCAATGTGGTATACTGCATCCGCTGTAACCATTGTGGCCTCCTCTACATCGGGGAAACCAGGCGGAGGCTTGGAGACCGCTTTGCAGAACACCTGCACTCGGTTCGCAATAAACAACTGCACCTCCCAGTCGCGAACCATTTCAACTCCCCCTCCCATTCCTCAGACGACGTGTCCATCCTGGGCCTCCTTCAGTGCCACAGTGATGCCACCCAAAGGCTGCAGGCACAGCAACTCATATTCAGCTTGGGAACCCTGCAGCCCAATGGTATCAATGTGGATTTCACAAGCTTCAAAATCTCCCCTCCTGCTACCGCATCCCAAAACCATCCCAGATCGTCTCCGCCTCCCTCACCTGTTCTTCTACTCAACTATCCCCTCCTCCCACCTCAAGGCGCACCCCCATTTCCTACCTACTAAACTCATCCCGCCTCCTTGACCTGTCCGTCCTCCCTGGATTGACCTAACTCATCCCTACCTCCCTACCTACACTCACCTTTACTGGCTCCATCCCCACCTCTTTGACTTGTCTGTCTCCTCTCCACTTATCCTCTCCTCTATCCATCTTCTATCCGCCTCCCCCTCTCTCCCTATTTATTTCAGAACTCTCTTCCTCTCCCCCATTTCTGATGAAGGGTCGAGGCCTGAAACGTCAAGTTCTCCTGCTCCAATGATGCTGCTTGGCCTGCTGTGTTCATCCAGCTCTACACCTTGTTATCTCGGATTCTCCAGCATCTGCAGTTCCTATTATCTCTGACTATTTTCATAGTTTGTTCAAAAGAGAATAAGGAGAGATGTTCATGAGATTTTGTGTATTAATTCTTGACCAGGTTATGGCCAAATCCATCGCAGATCCTTGAAATGCGTGGCGCTCAGACCTGACGGTACCTGATGGTGTTGAGGAGACTGAGGCATGTGGAGTACTGCAGCCTAAACTGACCCCTGTACTGAATGGATTCCAGAATTGCTGTGTTTCCTGAAACCTTGGTTAGAAATTTCAGCTCCGGAATGTGAGCCACCTCATCGACCTCCCTGCATGCCATTCCACTCTATGAAGAGGGCTTTCCAGCTGTAATCTTGTATGCCTTAGTCTGTCTGATCACCCTGTGATTTGTGTGTCCTTGTTTGCTGTGATCTGCCTCTATTGCTCGCAAAACAATGTTTTTCACTGTATTTAGGTACATGTGACTTCAGTAAATCAAGTCAATCAAATCACCTACTTCTTCACCATCATTGACCATTCAGACATAGGGTGGCATCACACTGAGCCATCAGAAGAGACTGGATTCTGCTGGAATGTTTTCCCTTGGGAGTTTCTCCTTTACTCATCAGTGATTCCACATGGAGGGCATTATTCACAGCAGTCCAATAAGATTGAAGGTTGTGATGTAAGATGGGTGTTTTATATATATGTTTTAACATCTTTTATTTTAGAGTTTGGATTTTGAACTTGTGGCATGTAGTTTCTTTTTGTCTGAAGGAGTTTTTCAAAGTTGAGAAAGTCTGAGCTCCATTGTGTGATTAGTCAAGGAAAAGGCTGTTGGAGTCTCAAGACCGGAAATTAAAATGAACAATTAGGTCAAACTTATCAACATTTAGAAAAGGAAATTCTCCCTGGTTTTTGAATGTTGTTGGGATAGATGGGATATTGTAGTTTTTCTGTGTGTTTCAAAATTGTATAAATGCTTTTATATGTAAATAGGTCTCTTTGTTTTCTGAGCAGGAAAGCTTGACGTTTCGGGCCTAAACCCTTCATCAGAAATGGGGGAGGGGAAGAGGGTTCTGAAATAAATATGGAGAGAGGAGGAGGCGGATAGAGGATGGATAGAGGAGAGGATAGGTGGAGAGGAGGCAGACAAGTCGAAGAGGCGGGGATGGAGCCAGTAAAGGTGAGTGTAGGTAGAGGGGTAGGGAGGAGATAGGTCAGTCCAGGGAGGGCAGACAGGTCAAGGGGGCGGGATGATGTTAGTAGATAGGAGATGGGAGTGTGGCTTGAGGTGAGAGGAAAAACAGGTTAGGGAGGTGAAGTTGCGGTCCTTGAAGAATGAGGACATTTGGGATGTACGGGAGTGGAATGTCTCATCCTGGGAGCAGATGCGGCAGAGGCGAAGGAATTGGGAATAGGGGATGGCATTTTTGCAGGAGGGTGGGTGGGAGGAGGTGTATTCCAGGTAGCTGTGGGAGTCAGTGGACTTGAAATGGACATCGGTTTCTAGGTGGTTACCCGAGATGGAGATAGAGAGGTCCAAGAAGGAAAGAGAAGTGTTGGAGATGGTCCAGGTGAACTTCAGGTCGGGGTGGAAGGTGTTGGTGAGGTGGATGAACTGTTCGAGCTCCTCGTGGGAGCACGAGGTGGCGCCGATGCAGTCATCAATGTAACGGAGGAAGAGGTGGGGTTTAGGGCCTGTGTAGGTATGGAAGAGGGATTGTTCCATGTAACCTACAAAGAGGCAGGCATAGCTTGGGCCCATGCGGGTACCCATGGCCACCCCCTTTGTCTGGAGGAAGTGGGAGGAATTGAAAGAGAAGTTGTTGAGTCGCAACTTTCCCCGCACAGTGGTCGAGAACGCCCTCGACCGTGTCTCCGGCATTTCCTGGAACACATCCCTCACGCCCCGTCCCCGCAATAATAACCAAATAAGAATCCCCCTCATGCTCACATACCACCCCACCAACCTCCGGATCCAACGCATCATCCTCTGACACTTCCGCCATCTGCAATCAGACCCCACCACCAAAGACATTTTTCCCTCCCCACCCTTTTCTGCCTTCCGGAGGGACCACTCCCTCCGTGACTCCCTTGTCCGCTCCACACTCCCCTCCAGCCCCACCACACCCGGCACTTTTCCCTGCAACCACAGGAAGTGCTACACCTGCCCCCACACCTCCTCCCTCACCCCAATCCCAGGCCCCAAGAAGACTTTCCACATCAGGCAGATGTTCACCTGCACATCTGCCAATGTGGTACACTGCATCCGCTGTACCTGTTGTGGCTTCCTCTACATCGGGGAAACCAAGCGGAGGCTTGGGGACGGCTTTGCAGAACACCTGCGCTCAGTTCGCAACAAGCAACTGCACCTCCCAGTCGCGAACCATTTCAACTCCCCCTCCCATTCCTCAGATGACATGTCCATCCTGGGCCTCCTGCAATGTCACAGTGATGCCACCCGAAGGCTGCAGGAACAGCAAATCATATTCAGCCTGGGAACCCTGCAGCCCAATGGTATCAATGTGGATTTCACAAGCTTCAAAATCTCCCCTTGACCTGTCCGTCCTCCCTGGACTGACCTATCTCCTCCCTACCCCCCTACCTACACTCACCTTTACTGGCTCCATCCCCGCCTCTTCGACTTGTCTGCCTCCTCTCCACCTACCCTCTCCTCTATCCATCTTCAATCCGCCTCCCCCTCTCTCCCTATTTATTTCAGAACCCTCTTCCCCTCCCCCATTTCTGATGAAGGGTTTAGACCCGAAACGTCAAGTTTTCCTGCTCCTATGATGCTGCTTGACCTGCTGTGTTCATCCAGCCCCATGCCTGTTATCTCGGATTCTCCAGCATCTGCAGTACCTTTTATCTCTTTGTTTTATTTTATCTTCTTTTTAACATAACAAGCTTCTGGATTATGGTTAAAATTGTATCTGTAGAATGACGTGCTGTTTAAATTCTTTTAAAAAATCACAATATAATCTGTCGAGTCAGATTTTAAGTTGAGCTCTGACTTGTCCCCAGCCCAGTAATAACATTGGATCATAAAAAAGCTTAAATTGCCTGACGCACTCTCAATGCACCTGTATTTCCGGCAGTTTTGACGTATCTGTGCTTTATGATTATGTAGGTTGTGTGAGGTTGCGGGATTTGTCAGGGCTGCAACTCAACGTCTGTTTGCACTTTAACCCTTTTCTCCTGCTCTGTGCTGGGGTAGGGTCAGCAAAGTTGGGGACAGAGTAGGACGACTTTGTGAGAATGCTCCTGGGACTGCTCACAGTGCACATTAGCAGGTCCAGGCAGCAGGTGCTTCAGAAGCTTGCTAAACCCAGGCCCATGCCCGCGGAAGCAGAAACACATCATTAAATTGTCTCTGCTGCCCAAAGCAAAAAAAAACCTGGAGGTGACCCAAGTTTCTGTTCGGGGGAACCAATCACGGTGGCTAAAGTGTTTTAGTTTGTGAAGCTACCGTTCAGGGGAAATCTTCAAATTATAACAATAGGGAAAAAAAAACTTAGGCCATCAGAATGTGAAGGTTTCGTACCTGCAGACTCAGAAAGGATTCATTAAATTACAGAATCTCAGAATCTCTACAGTGCAGAAAGAGGCCATTCAGCCCATCGGAAACATCAGTGACCCTCCAAAGAGCAGCCCACCCAGATCTAGCACCCCACTTTATCCCTATAACCCTACATTTACCATGGCTAATGCACTAGCCTGCGCAACCCTGAAGGCCACAGGCAATTTACCATGGCTATTCCAGCTAATATGTGCATCTTTAGACTCATCAAATTGTCTTTGTAGTCCACAGAACAGAAACTGTGTGGAGACTGTCTCTTCTATTTTTAATCCAGTACCTGAATTTCCTAGGAAAGGGAGCACATGGCATCATCTGCTATGTTTGAGATCTTTCCATGGCTGCTGGAAATGCATCACTGTCACCTAAAATGGCATTTTGAGATAATTTGCCAAGTTTCCTTTCCTTGTTATTGATCCTTTGCCCCTTTAAAATTCTGACCTTTTGTTAATTTGTTTCAATGTTTTGCCGCAAAAAAATGGAAGACTTGATGCTAGGCACCAGGATTAAGTTAAAGATTGGTGCTTTTTATCCTACTTCATCTTCTGCCTTCAGAATGAATTGCCATGGTAACACAGGGTGGTTGCCTAAAGGTGAATGTTGAAATCCAACAGACTTTTTTATTTCAGACGTAAGATTGTAATCTGAGTTATTTTTTGTGAGAATGGCTGAAAGCAAGTGTAAATTATCAGGGTTTGATTAACCACAGATGTTCCTTAAACCTGAACTCCAGGTCCAACGGAAAAATGAAGTGCATATGCGGTCTCAAGTAAATTCCCTCCTGAAGTGCAAAACAAGATGTGTCCTGGTTTTGTCACTTCAACAAAAGTGAAATCAGAAGCATCCAAAGAAAGGTTCCGACCCGAAACGTCAGCTTTACTGTTCCACTGATGCTGCCTGGCCTGCTGTGTTCCTCCAGCTCCACACTGTTTTATCCCGGAAGTAAAGCGTTTTATGTGTCAGATGGCTGTCAACTGGACACCTAAGATGGTTTGGTTCTTGCGTTAGATATCATGAATGGACTTTACCAGAAGGATAATGTATTGCATGTCAACATGACATGGTCAGACATAGACAGATTTCAAAAGATGAAGTTTTTCTGTAAAGGAATCTTTTATATTTAACAGACCATACAAAAGATTGCATAAATTCAATTGGGAAATTCCTTATTGAGTGCTCCCATTTAATTTTGTGGACAGTGCAAAGGTATCCATATACAAAGATCTCCGATCTTAACTAACGTTACCTTCACAGAAGTGAACATCCTTTTGGATAATATTTCTGCTACTTTAAAAAAAAATACTGAGGTATATTATTTTCCCAGCAGCCAGGAAGGTTTAATCAAGGTATTCCACAGTATGGCAAGGGACGGAGAGCTCAATTAACTGAAGATCATTCAGACAGAGAGCACAGGCAGCAGTTAAAGCAGAAGAGTTACAGACAAAGGAATAAGTATGAAACTGCTCTTGGCAGACCTTGTAGACAACAGGATTGAATAGTGTGATAAAATGTGTATCATTTTTCTTTTCATTTGAATCTCAAAGTGAAAAGATAGTTGTGGGTTAATTCTGTGGAATTGAAAGTCATTTCAAACAGTGACACAATGTATCAATTCCAAAAAAAGGATGTGACCCTAGTCAAGTGCTTGGTAGGAGCGCCTGCACATTTTAACAGATGAAAGGCTTATACTGTTGAGTTTATGGTGGATAAAGCAATATATCCAAGCCATTGGCATAGGTGTGGCTTTAGAACGCTAGGTTCAAGGTCTCAGTTCAGAAAAATTAGGTGCTGAACACAGATGGCACGGTGACTCAGTGGCTAGCACTGCTGCCTCACAGCACCAGGGACCTGGGTTTGATTCCACTCTCAGGCAGCTGTGCGGAGTTTGCACATTCTCCCTGTCTGTGTGGGTTTCCGCCGGGTGCTCCAGTTCCCTCTTACAGTCCAAACATGTGCAAATTAGGTGGATTGGCTATGCTAAATTGCCCATAGCTTTCAGGAATGTGTAGGTTAGATGCATTAGCCATACGAAATGCAGGGTGAAAGGGTAAGGGGATGAGTCTGGGCAGTATGCTCTACAGAGTGTTGATGTATGTCTGTTTGTCTAAATGGCCTATATTCACACTCTTGGGATGCTATGGAAACTAAGTTAGTATTTTTCTCCTCACAGGAGACCCAAGTTTCGTTCAGAGAAACCAATCACTGGAGCCAATATGTTTTAGCTTGTGAAGCTTCTATTCATTTAGGTGGAAATCTTCAAAGTATTACAATTGGAACATTTTAGACTGTCAGAATTATGAAATATTCATGCCTGTGGATTCAGAAAAGAAATTTTAAATTGCCTTTTGTAAAAAAAGTGGGAGGAGACAGTTAAGCAAAATCTATCCAAAGTGGAAAAGCAGGGATTTTAATGCATGAATGATAATAATCATCATTCTGAAGGAATTTTACCAATCACATCTCATATTAACCCAATGGTGAGTGTTGTCATGAATTCATTTAATTGTGTTAAGTTAGCTGGTGGTTGCACCTCAATTGTGGGTGAAACGGATTGCCTAAGAGGGTGCTTAGATATGCTTATGCAAGATTGATAACTCTTGAGAAACAACAGAGTTACCAAATACTTGAAGGGAATTTCTATGCTCGGTCATTCTTAGAATAATTAGCTCATCGATTATTATACATAGACAATTGCTCCCTACTGGATACATTTGCATTTAACAAATCATGCGAATGAATTAAGTTTAAGGATTAACCGAACTTGTGCAAAAGAGATGCTGGGTCAACACAAGGCATTAATATCTGAATTGTTTTACAGAAAGTCTAAACAGCATGATTTTTGCAGAACCTGGAAGACGCATGAAAATCAAAATGACATGGAATACATGATTTGGGAGGTCTCTTTTCCTTTTCCTCATTTTCTTTCAAATATTGTTTATGTGTTATAAAGTTTTGTTCAGGGAAAAGATAAAAATTAATCAATTGTATGTTAATTGTACTGTTAATGTTAACGATGCATAAATGAAGGGCATTGATTGATAAAGCATCTCGAGTATATAGAAAGAGCACTGCTGGGGCAGCACGTGTTTGGTTAAGACCAAAAGAGGCATATGCAATGTTTCGTTTTGCAAATAAATCAAGACTTGAGCAAAAGATTGGCATTTGGTTTCCAACTACATCTTCTGTCTTCAGAGTGAATTAATGCAGGATTTGAACAGCGGTTATCAGGGAGGGCGGGAGAGATTGATATCAACTTGCATGGTGAAAAGTCTACCACAAATGAATCAACCCTTTAGTAACTGATAGCTGGGATTCTTGATATCTTGTCTTTAAAACCACAAAGAAGAAAAATAAAGTTATTATAAATATTCATAATGGATATTAATGTGCTGTTCTGTCAAGGAACTGACCTTGCTGAAATAATTATGAACTGTTCTTGTGGAATTTGCAAGCCTCTGTGCTCCTTCTCAGCAAACATCCATCAAAGTTAAGAAGCATGTGCACTGCAATATCCTTGAATGTAAAAGCATCACCTCTTGGTTCATTGACATTCATGACCATTAGCAGTGAAAATGGCAAAATTCCAATAAATGCAAATTCCCAAACGCTCAATTACAAATGTCTGCAAACCGCCTGTGACTGCCATGAGCCAAAGCGATTATGAAGCATTCTGGAAAGTCCATGAAAAATGTACAGTTCCATTGCAGTATTCATCCATCAATGCTTAGCCAGTCCTTGATGCAAATTCCCAATGGTTGAATTACAAAAGTCATTGAATTAACAGCAGGATATATTTAATGTCGACTAGGTTACATCTGTGTTAATAATTAACGTATGCTGTTTAGAGATGACTAAGTTGGCACGCATTTGGTTTTTGATCTCAGCATTAATGATTTCAAGGCAGTGCTACTGCAATTAATGTGAGCTTATGCCTGTCATTACTCCTGCTGTATTTGCTCCATGATCATGTTTTATTTGGTTATGGACCTCAGGAATAGTTGAGAAGGTAGTGTAATACTGCTTTTATATAAAACACAGGCTTGAACTTTTGTCCAACATTTGCCGAATAGTCCACTTGATCAAAAAGTGGTAACCTTGTTGTGTATTGCGTTGCTGTTAGTGGGAGTGTGGCTTGTGTAATCTTGCTGCTACTTCTCCCTAGACTGAAACAGATATTTCACTTCAAAAATAATGACTATGCTCTGCCAAGAATATATAAGACAATGTAATAACCTGTTTAAGTGTATATAAAGGAGAAGAGTAGCTAAAGTAAATGTTGTTACTTTACAGAAAGGCAAGAGTAACTGTCAAGATTAATGAGGAAATGGTAGAAATATTGAACAATACTTTGAGCCTGCAGTAAAAGGCACAACTTACGTATTAAGCACAGTGGGTAATGCAGGAGCTAAGAACTATGGAACTGAACATCATTTGTATCAGCAGAAGCTCACTATTGGAGAAAATTAATTGATTAAAATATAACCATTCACAAATACCTAATGGTTCATTTTATGGTTCAAACAAAAAGGTTGATCCAGCAATAATGGATGGATTGGTTATGATTTTCTCATATTCCCTAGATCCTAGAATAGCCCACCAGATCGAAGTTAACAAATGAAACCTTTCTATTCAATGTAGGGTGATGGGAAACATTACAGAACTTCAGGCCCGTCAGTCTGACATCAATCTTCAAAAGAATCTATTATTAAGGAAATCTTAATAATGTACTCATTGTACTCATTATGATCAGAGAAAGTCAAGATGGGTTCCTGAAAAAGCAGTTGTGTTGGACAAAATTATTAGGTTTTTGAGGCCATAAATCAGATAAAGGTGAGTCAGTCGCCGTTAGATGCCTGGATTTCATAAAGACATTCATTCAGGTTTCACGCAAAAGTTAGTCTGCAAAATAAGGGCTGGTGGAGTTGGAGGAGTAGTATAATAGAGTTTGCTTGGCTGATAAACAGTAAGTAAAGAGTAGCATTAATTAGAGTGTATTTTTTTCTATTTTAGCAGGATGGTGGAGTGCTGCCGTGAGCAGTGGTGCAGCTTCAGCCCTTTCCAAGCTACATTGATGATTTGGCTACAGAGAGCAATGTCTCTAGGTTTCCTGTTGGAAAATGTAGATGGGAAAGTAAATTGAAATAACTATACCAGAAGGATGTAAAGAAAAATAGAGAAAAGACACATTTTATCAAATATTTTCATACTGCATTCTTGGGACAATTTGCAAGCATACCAATATAAAAGGAAATGATAGAGTTAACGTTTCAGGTCCTGTGACCCTTCCTCAGAACCGGCTCGAAACGTTAACTCTGTTTTTTCCTTCACAGATGCTGTTGAGCTTTTCCAGCAACTTTTGTTTTGTTTCCTGATTTACAGCATTCACAGTTCTTTCATTTTTTTAAAAAGAAATGACATTTTTGTATCGAATGAGCAGAGCATGCTGATTTACTTCCAAGCAGACGTTGATTGATAGAGATGTTGCCATGAAGAATGCACCAGTTAGATGATGTCTGACAGTTAACTGAAATCAGTAAGTCGATTACCAAGCTCTTCAATCTCACATAAATGTATGCACAGTTGTGAGATTATGTCTTCATTTAATATTATCAGTGCATTTTGAAATAAAAACTGACACTTGCTTGGGTTTAGCTATCGAATAAGTTGTGTAAAAAGCGTTCCTCTTTTAACTTATCTGTTAAGTCAAATTATGCTGTTGATATCCTGAATTTGTTACTTATTGTCAGTGTGAGTTGGCCTACAAATAGTTTTACATGATGTCTCAATGCTTATCACCTGTAATATAAGAAGCTGGACATGGTATCATGATATTAAACAATCAAGCAGATACTTTTTACAACAAACTATTATATCCAAACATTGCATTCTTCAGGCATGTTAGAGTATGGACTAATATTAGGCTATTAATTACAGTCGATGATAAAGCTTCCAGGTGAGTGACATGCTTCAAGTGATCTGAGGTGATATGAATTATAAGAGCTATATACTCACCAATCACTTGCTGTGACAAAATGCTTATGTCATGAGCATGTCTCTAAATGATACACAAAGACCCTGACTACGAAACATAACACAATATACCTCCTTTTCCAAAAATAAAAATATATTCTGAATAGATATGCTTGGTTGTACCCTGGCACATGTTACCAATTAATGGTTACGTGCAAACAGGTAAAACAACAATTACAAAGCATGCATTTAAAACTTCAGTCATAAAATTTTGGTGGTTTGACAATTCATTTTGATCTGGTGAATGTATAAGCAGATGGAGAGGTATGCAGTGTTCTCTGTTAGATTTGTTTTACACACTCTTTGTCTTGATGCTGGTTGTTTGTCATTTAATCCCACTGTACAGTCATCATTGTTGGAATGTGCTTTCTCGCTGCCTTGTTGATAATTGATGTGCCATAAATTAGTCTGAGCTGGCTTCTGTTCCTTCACAATGCACCACATGATAAATAATGACTTTACATGATCTGGGCTGGTTGCATATTTTAGAAACATTTTCTAGCATCCAAACATTTTCGTTTTTAATTGGAGATTTCTGGCCAGTGTGCAGTTTTGTTAGCTCTGTTACTGTTTGGTCATCATGAATCTCTTTCCTTGTGTTCAGTCTTTGAAGAATAATGACAAGTTTTTGAAATGGTTACACAATTGTTACTAGGAAAGGTCATTCATACTTGCCTTCACTGCATAACTTATGCTGGGAATAGTCACCTCGTCTCCATTGGTGTTGTATGAAAATGTAACATTACATCCTCCCTTGTTGCTCAATGTTTAATGATCGTTGATTTGATCGCATGTACCATACGTTCTGCTGGGCCATTTGAATGTGGGTGGGGAAGTAACTAGGTGATATAGATCACGTCACGGCCCCCTTTCTACACAGGCCTTAAAACAGTTTATCAGTGTATTGTGATCTGTTGCCAAACATTATCTGATCCAGGACAACAAATAAACTAAAGATAGCATTTATCAACTGTTGCTGAATTGTAAATCAATGGAAAATTTACAAAATTAATCCATCATAATGATTTAATATTCACAATACACTGAAAATGAATCTATGGCTACTTTCACCCAAGCTGTGGATGGAACACCATTTGGATATAAAGGTTCCCTCCACTTTTGGGGCTGATCCTTTTGACAAGTCTCACATCTATTCATGAGTTCCTGAGTTTCTGATTCATTCCTGGCAAATAAAAAGATTCACTTAAAAAGTTTAACTGTCAGGTATTTTCAATACTTATGTGACACAGCTGTAACATAGACATGAGACCTTGGAATTAGCTTTTGTTAATGGATTTTCTCTTGAAAATCATTTGCTGTGATGTATCAAACTGATTTTGGTCTGGCTAAACGAACAAACCTTCTCAGATATTTCGTGAATACTGCTGGGCCATCCCTGGATAGTGATCCTCTGCACCTCTTGTAATTGCTCAACTTTTTTGTTGCCAGTAGCAACAGTTCATGTTGACCTCAGTCAGATTAACTTTGAAATTGTCTACAACCTCATACTCAAGTGCATCAAAGTTTAAACCGGGGAAGGGGTGGATCTTGATCTTTGTGTGGATTGCATAATCAGCTCAGTATATCAGAAATCATTCCGATATCTGGTTTGTATCTCACTTCATAGAATCCCAGAACACACAGTACAAAAGATGCCCTTCAGCTCATTAAGTCTGCACTCACAAAATCAACTCTAAATCTACAGAGATAGTAGGAACTGCCAATGCTGGAGAATCTGAGATAACAAGGTGTACAGCTGGATGAACACAGCAGGCCGGGCAGCATCAGAGGAGCAGGAAAGCTGATGTTTCAGGTCTGGATGTCTGCTTTCCTGCTCCTCTGATGCTGCTTGGTCTGCTGTGTTCATCCAGGTCTACACCTTGTTATCTCTAAATCTACACTTGTCCCACTTTCCAACATGTGGTCCATAACCTTGAACGTTGAGACATTTCAAGTGCCGCTTAAAAGTTGTGAAGATTCCTGCCTCAATTATCCTCCCAGGCAGTGCATTCCAGATTTTCACCACACTCCATGAAAAAATGTTTTCCTCAAATCTTCTCAAAACCTCTTACATTTCACCATAGAATTATGCCCCTCTGTTATTAACCCTTCAACCAAGGGAACAGCTACTTCCTATTTCATTCATAACGTTCCCAAAGACACTGCTTTAAGAAATCTTGTTAACACATCCATAATTGTGAAAAGATATAGATTCCTACTTCTCATGTGTGGTAGGAGCCCTACAAAATCTTTTGAAACCCTGGTGAATAAAAGTCAGTAAAACAATTAAAGGCAAAAATAATAAAGTTATTCCAAGAATCAAATGGAACTACCACCTGGTTGATTGCTGGTCATTTCTCTTTAGTTACAATTTCAGGTGGTTTTGATTTCCTCATGAACACTTTGACTTTTAAATAATGACACTTGGGTATTGCTTCTCTGATTCAGTTTCTGTGTAGGCTGCCTTGTTAAACTCTCTTATTTAGAAGCTGCTTGTTGCACTTCTTTTAAAGAAAATGAAGTAAATGTGTCAGCCCTATTCTCTTTTTCTTCGTACTTTTTATTTACATTTTCAAAAGTTGTGCCCAATGGCTGAAATTTCAAGCAATGCCCCTTTTTCATAAGCTCCTCCTGTCTGTGCCCAACATCATGGGCCTGAGATTTAGTCACAACACAGTCAAGAAACAATCAACGATGCTCTTTGTGCAACATCTCATTTTCTTTTATTTCTGCTGGGTGTTGTAAAATTCTCAACTTTTTATTTTAACAGGCCAAAATTAAAATCAATTTCTTCTTTTGAGATTTGTTTCAAAGCGTTGAATACAATTCTTTCGTCTACAAATCACTTTTAAGTTCAACTCTGTATAATGTGGCTTTTTTTTAACTTCCATTTGCACCTTCAATTAATATTGTTTCCTTTAGTAACCCCCCGGAAGACAATTGCTTCATCAGCTAGCATCAGTAACCGACTTACTCCAGTGTCTTCCAATTTCTTTAATATTTTTATTCTGCCTGTCATCACACAATAAAATCTTTATATAAATTAACACTAGTCTTCTCTCAGGTACTCTATTACAGTTATGTCCTTTCTTCGAACTGATATTTTTATGTCACCTTCTAACTTGATTTTCTGACTCGTTAAAAATTCTTTACAGATTTGATCAGCATGCCCCTATTCAGAAATCAAAATATAAAAAAAACCTTTCATTTAAATGTGGTAACACAGTGTGGAGCTGGAGGAACACAGCAGGCTAGGCAGCATCAGAGGAGCAGGAAAGCTGATGTTTCAAGCTGGGACCCTTCTTCAGAAAGTGATTTAAATGATTCATTTAACTGTACCTCACTAGCTAAGTGTTCCAGTCTGAAGGTGCCTTTTTTTAAAAACATGTTTCAGTTTGGGTACTGTTAGAAATATCTACCTTTTTCAAATAATGTGCATTCCAAATATAAGCTTACATGAAAAGAAAACCTAATCAATTAGTTGTTTTATTGGTGGTTAATGCACTATTCCAGGTCTACACAGCTGTTTAAAACAGATGTTATTGCTGCCTAAAAGTGGAAACCCTCCCTTTGTCTGAATTCTCTGTTACCTAAAGCTATTGATCAGTTGGTCTGAAATCAGTTTTCTAAGTATCTTCCATTAAGATATTGCAATGATTTCCAAAGGCCATTATCATGGTGAGAGTTTTCCTCAAACCTGATGTAACAATGCGATTTTATCTCACATAATATTTTTTAAAAAACTGAATGTGGATAACATGCCATTGAAGAATCCAACAGACATTTATTAACACTGACTATTAGGTGCAAACATTACATTCCTTACAATCACAAGTATCTGAGACAATATTAGACTGTTAGGTTGCACAGGGCAGCATGCGCACACATAGTGGAATGTCTCATATGATCCAAGAGAGGATAGAGTATGAGAAATTTAACCTCATGCTATGAGGTATACATGGTACCATGTGCATGTTTCTTAAAGGAAAACTGACATTTTAACTGTAAGATCTCACATGGTAGATGTACCTCTGATTTTCAACATTCATAGTTGTTTTCTTTTAGTTGCACTTCTGTCATAGGTTTGTAAATAGCTATTATATGGTACAAATAATGTTAAAATGAGATAAAATCATACAATTGAATAAGTATTTATGAGATATGCAATTTAATAGATTGGTGTTAGGGTTAAAGCGAGATAAGTTAAGAGAAAGACTGAAAGGGTGGTGTATGGAGTATTACTTGATTTGATTTACTATTGTCCCATATACCTAGGTACAGTGAAAAGTTTTGTTTTGCGTACAGTGCAGACAGATCATACCATACAAAGATCACAGGGTGATTGAACAGAGTGAGGACTACAAAGTTATGGCTGCAAAGAAGGTGCACAAAAAGCAAGATCAACATTAGATTTGAAATTTGAGAGATCCATTCAGAAGTCTAATAACAGCGGGGAAGAAGCTGTCCTTGAATCTGTTGGTATGTGTGTTTAAGTTTTTGTATCTTCTGCCGAATGGAAGAGGTTGGAAGAGATTATAACTGGGGTGGGAGGGGTCTTCGATGATGTTGGCCACCTTCCTGAGGCATCTAGAAGTGTAGATGGCGTCAATGGATGGAAGGTTGGCTTGCATATTAAGAGAAAAGTGTGAGGTTTTTCACTTTGGTTATAAGAAATGAAGAGCAGAATATTTTCTGAAAGGGTGAAACTTGCAACTGTTGATTTTCAGAAAGATTCGGTTGTCAGAAAGCGACCATAGTGCTGCTGGACATAGGAATGCTATTTCATTAGAGAGAGATGATTGGTCGTGGTTTAACCTGAAGATCACCATATTTCAGGTGAGTGGCAATGTTGGGAAAGTGGGATATTCACGTAGCCTCAGTAGGCATGGGAATTGAACCTACGCTGTTTGCCCCCTTCTGTAAACCAGCCACCTGAGCTAACTGAGAACTCAGTATTCATGCAATGAAAGCAGAAAGCAAACATGAAAGGATAGCAAGTAATTCAGTAGGAAATGGCATATAGTCCTATGTTGTAAGGGGATTTGAAGTGCAAAAATGAGAATGACATCATACAATTGTATAGGGCTTTAGTGAGGTCTACAACTGGATTACTATGCATAGCTTTGGCACTTATGTTTAAGGAAGGATTTGAGGTGAAGCAGCAAATGTTCACTAAATTGGTACCTGGGGTGAGAGATTTGTTTTGTGATAATAGCCTGAGTAAATTGAGCCTGTGTTTTCTGGTGTTTAGAAATCCAAACAGGTAATCTCATCGAAACACATGAGGCTTGACAGAATAGACACTGAAAGACTATTTTCTCCAGCTGGGGAGTATGGAAATGGAGAAGGAATCAGGATAAGGGACCAATCATTTAGAGCAGTGATCAAGAGAATTCTTTGTTTACTTACACGGTTGTGAGCCTTTGGAATTTTCGACTGCAGAAAGTTTTGATTACTTCTTTGATAAATATATTTAAGGCTAAGATAGGCAGATTTTTTTCATCTTTCAGTGAATAATGGGATGGAAGAGATGGGTGGGAGACTGAATTTTACACAGAAGATCACAGATGATCAAATGGAATGACAAAGCAGTCTTAAGGATTTGTGCAGTCTACACCTGTTCCTGTTTCTTATGTTGTCATGACATATACTAGGATGGCTGGTGAGCAGAAAAGTGCATATAAAGATAATAAATTAATTTTCCTTGCCTCTTCATGGTCCAAAAGTTCTCATATAATGGTAAAAGAATTGATGGCAAGATGTTCTGAAGAAGGGTCACCAGACCCAAAAAGTTAACTCTGTTTTCTCCTTCACAGATGTTGCCAGACCTGCTGAACTTTTCCAGCATCTTTGCTTATCATCCTGATTTACAGCATCCACAGTTCTTTTGGCTTTTATGATGGCAAGCAATGTCTATACATGGCAGGTCAAAACATTCGACACAGGGAGAGGTTACTTTGTATTCACTTACAGGATCTGAGCCTCGATGACTGGGCCAGCCATTTATTACCCATCCCTAGTTGTCCCTGAGAAGGAGGCAGTGAGCTGCCTCCTTGAATCACTGCAGTCCAGGTGCTGTCGGTAGACTCACTATATCATAAGGCTGGGAATTCCAGGCGTTTGACCCAGCGACAATGAAGGAAAGGTGATATATTTCCAAGTCAGGATGGTGAGTGAGTAGGAGGAGAACTTGCAAGTGATCGGGTTTCCAATTAGCTGCTGCTCTTGTCCTGCTAGACAGAAATGGTCATGGGTTTCAATGGTGCTGAGTAAGGAGCTTTGGTGAATTTCTGCAGTGCATCTTGGAAGTAGTATATACAATTCCTATTGAGAATTGGTGGTGGTGGGAATGAATATTTTGAAGATATGAGGCCAATCAAATGGGCTACTTTGTCCTAGATGGTGTCAAGCTTCTTGAATGTTCTTGAATCTGCACTCATCCAGCACACTCCTGAGTTGTGCTTGTAGATTGTGGACAGGCTTTGGGGAGGTCAAGAGGTGCGGTACTAACTACAGTATTCATAGCCTCTGACCTGCTCTTGAAACTACGGTATTTATGTGGCTACTGTATGTATATTCCAGTTCAGTTTCTGGCCAAAGTAAGTTGATAGTGTGGGACTTAGTAATGATAATGACATTGAATGTTGAGGAACAGTTGTCAGTTCATCGCTTATTGGTGCTGGTCATTGCTTGGAATTTGTGCGGCACGAATGTTACTTGCTGCTTTTCATCCCAAACCTGCATATTGTCCAGGTCTTGCCACATTTAGACATGGATGGCTTCAGTATTTGAGGAGTTACAGACAGTGCTAAACATTGTCAATTCATTGATGATCATTCCCGCTGCCTACCTTATGATGGAGGAGAGGTCATTGACAAAGCAGCTGAAGATGGTTGGGCCTCGGATACTGCTCTGAGGAATTTTTGCAGAGATGTCCTGAAGCTGAGATGACTGATGTCTAACAACTACCGTCATCTTCTCATGTACTAGTTATGACTCCAAACAGTAGAGAGCTTTCCCCTGATTCCCATTAACTTCAAGTTTGCTAGGGCTTCTTGATATCATACTTGGTCAAACGTGGCAGTCGTTCTCGCATCACTCGGTGAAGCGTTGACATTGCCGTAACATTATTATGCTCACATTCCATTTTTCTTAAGTCTCCCAATCTTCCCTGTTTCTCATTGGTGAATTGATGGCTTTGCTGTCAATAGGGTGGTCCCATTTACTCCTTATCACAGCTAAAACTTACACCTCTTTTACATCTTCATTGTTCGTTCACCACTGCTTTCAATATTTTTGTATTTAGCTCTGATCTCAGTCACAATCTGTGACACTTCCTCCCCCTTTATCTATAGTTTAAAAAAAATTCTCCTGCTCTCTTCATTTCCAAAAATGTGTCATACTGGACTCAAAACATTAACTCTGTTTGTCTCTCTACAGATGCTGCCACACTTGCTGAGCTTCTCCAGCACTTTCTATTTCTATTATTGCAATTGGAACCGTGATATGAAAGTTGGCTGCTACATCTCCTTATGTTACAAAAGTGTAAGATCTGACAGTAAGATCATGAAAGGTTATCTATAAATGTAACAATTTATTTCCTTGATCTCTAGGAATGAGATCTTGGGAAAGCATATAATATGCAACTTGCACTGTTCTATTCCTGAAATAACTGTTCACCGTGACTCAGTTCTGTTCCCTTTTTCTCCCATTCAACCCATCTTCCTAGCTGCTTTGCAAATTTCTGTATTTCCATTTTATGACAATTGGTTAGCTTTGTTGGCTGATCAAGAGGTTTGAGATATACTGTAACACCAATATCTTTGGTTCAATTCCCATACCAACTTAGGTCACCAGGAATGCACTGTTTTCCCAACAATATGCCTTGCTTGAGGCTTGGTGACCCTGAGGTTAAGATTGTCACTGGTCATCTCTCTCTCGTGAGAGAGGAGCCCTCTGGGACTATGGAAAAATTACATTGTTTCCATTCTATTTCAATGGTCAACAAGTCTGTGTATCACATTTCCACAGTTTGGCCAGTTTCTTGAGGCACGAGTGCTGACATGTGTAAAGGTCTTACCACAGAATCCCTACAGTGTGGAAGCAGGCCATTCAAGCCGTCATGTTCACACCACCCCTCAGAACAGCATCGCACCCAGACCCACTCCACCTACCCTATCCCCGTAACCCTGCATTTCCCATGGTTAACCCACCTAACCTGCACATCCCTGGACACAATGGGAAATTTTAGCAAGGCCAATCCACCTAACCTTTGAGGAAACCAGTGCAGTCAGAGGGAGCCCACACAGACACAGGGAGAATGTGAAAACTCCACACAGATGGCAAATCAAGGCTAAAAATAAACCCGGGTGTCTGGTGTTGTGAAGCGGCAGCGCTAACCACTGAGCCACCATGCCACCCTGTGTTTGCTCACTGCCCTTTGAAGCAGGAGAGAGCAATGCATACCCAACAGAGAGCATCTTAAAGTGTCTCTGGCCAGCCTTTCAATGGGAAAAGCTGGAGTTTGCCAGGTATGTAGTTATCTTCCTGCCTCTCTGTCCTCAGATAGACAGCCTTCATCATTGGCGGTAAGCTTCCAATCATTTTCACATGGGCGCCCTTCATGTTTGATCGATTGATGCCATGGTTCTGTTGAGAGTCAAGGACAGGTCAATGCAATCAGGCACTGGGCCAGCTGGAGCTGATATACCACTGCAGGAGCCTGTCTGTGGCGTGAGGAAAAATATATGTAGCTTTTGCATTTGATATAAATGATCAGGCAAAATGCAATATATTATTCAGTTTAATTATACCAGCCAGCCTGAAATTCCAATCGCACAAGTGTCAGAAGGGTTATATTTAACAGCCTCAACCAGCAACTCTCTCCTGTATGAAATAAAACTTCAGGGTCACAAAGTAATTTCTTAGGATATCACATTATGTACTTAATGGCTGTTGCATCAGTTTAAGGGAATAATAGAAAAGGACCAGTACTTCATGTTAAGAACATTTTGTGATATATATACTCAGGCCTGATTCTATTATGGTCGAGCTCTGTAGGTGATGAATTGGTTTTAAGCAGTCTCATCTTTTCTCTGCTATAGAAAAGCTATTTCAAGAAAGATATTTGACTGGAGTTAGGGGCCCGTGGCCTGTTAGTGACCAAACAAGGAATTTAGATGTTGGCTGTTGGATTCATAGATTAATTTAGGTTGGGTAACTTCAAGCCAGCAATAAGCAGAAATGAGCCATCATGTAGAACTGATCAAGGTCCAGTTGCCAACTGTGAAGTGAAAATAACCACTGTTGCAGAAGACACTCTCTCATTCGAGAGACAGAGAGAGAGAGAGAGAGAGAGAGACAGCTGGTGCTGAGTTTAACCTGTGAGTCACTACATCTCAGGAAAGTTTGAGGAGGCAGCGCCCTCATCGTGATCCGCACTAAAGCTTGGGGCAGCTGCTGCCAAGACACAGTGAGGAAAGACCACTGTCTGAGATCTTTCTGCTGAAGGTAAATGGGCCTATTCAGTTATCGGACCCTCCTAGTGCCTCAAATGTGCGCAAATATAGGCTTGTGTGCGCAAGGGGGATCTTTTGGTTTATTTTGGGATGGGATAGTTCGCTGTTTTGTTTGTTTGCTTGATATGCAACTGTGCAGAACCAAATTCCTTTGTGACTATATCTACAAAGAGATTTTTTTATGAATAAAGTATATTTTTGAAATAAGATAAAAAGACCCTCATCGTAATCTCAGCCATACGGGAACTGATCCCACACTACCGGGGTCACTGCATTACAAATCAGCCATTCAGTCAACTGAGGCTAACTGTGGATCAGTTGGTAGCTTTTTTAACATTAATTATCATTCTTTCATGGGATATAGTCATTGCTCACGAGGTCAGGATTTATTGCCCATCTCTATTTGCATAGAGGACAGTTAAAAGTCAATCAAGTTACTGTGGGCCTGGAGTCACATGTAGGGCCAGACCAAGTAAACATAGAAACATAGAAAATAGGTGAAGGAGTAGGCCATTCGGCCCTTTCAGCTCACAAAACCATTCGATATGATCGTGGCTGATCATGCAATTTCAGTATCCCACTCCTGATTTCTCTCCATACCTCTTGATCCCTTTAGGAACCAGGGCCACATCCAGCTCCATCTTGAATGTATCTAAAAAATTGGCCCCAGCAGTTTCCTGTGGGGAAGAAATCCGCAGGTCCACAACTCTCTGAGTTAAGAAATGTTTCCTCTTCTTAGTCCTGAATGGTTTAACCCACATTCTTAGACTGTGACCCCTAGTCCTGGACTTCCCCAACATCGAGAACGTCCTTCCTCTATCTAACCTGTCCAGTCCCATCAGGATTTTAGAGATAACAAGGTGTGGAGCTGGATGAACACGGCACCTTGAACACACCTTGTTATCTCGGATTCTCCAGCATCTGCAGTACCTTTTATCTCCGATACAATCTCCACCCCCATCAAGATTTTATATGTTTCTATGCAATCCACACTCAGTGTTCAAAAATGCAGTGTCAAAAATAGTCTACCCAATCTTTCTTCATTTGGCAGTAAGTAAAGACCACAGGCTTCCTTCTCTCAGAGCGTGAGTAAACGAGATGGATTCTAATGACAATCGACCATTGGTTACAGGGTGGCTACGAGGCTAGCTTTTTAATTTTGACTTTATTTTATTGAAATCAAATTTTACCACCTGCTATGGCGGGGATTCAAACCCACATCCCCAAAATGTAAGCCTGCAGCTTAGCGTACCCAGTCTGATGACATTATCACTGGGCCACTATCTACCTGAATCCACTGACCTTTCCTGTGAATGAGAAGAACATATTCTTGCAGGGAGTTAACAAATTCTGAATGAAGCAGTCTGTCCTCACCAACTACCATAAATGGTGCTATTTTGATTGAAAAACCTCCTGGGCCCCAGAGCATTTATAGTATTTACAAATTTGGCCTTTTTTGAGGGTCAACCAATTGTCACTTTAAGAGACACTAATTCCGAACATGTTCATATAAAGTTGTGTGGCACAGAACTGCAAACCTTTGCAAACCACTTTCTTTTTGAATTTTGCAAACGTGGTAATGTAGATACAATACAGGTTAGCTATGGCCCACAGAATTGCAGAACATATTCTGAAGGGTTTGGGGGATGTTGAAAGGCTCCTATTAGTACATTGCCAGAGTACTTGCTAATTTCACAGCAGTGCATTTCCAGATGAATGTGAGAGCAGGAGAATGCAAACCTTGGACCCTTCTCCGTACACAATCTGAATATGATGTACAAAATCAATGGGAGCATTGACTTTCACCATTGAAGATAATGAAACTTGAGTTTAGTAAAAATCTAGTGGTAAATGCTAGCCTAACAGTGGCCATGTAACCACTATTGATTGTTGTAAAAACCCATTTGATTCACTAATGATCTTTACAGAAGGAAATCTGCCACCCTTACCTGGCCAGGCCTGCATGTGATCACCATGCAAGGTGGTTTGACTCCAAACTACCTACTGGGCAGTTAGGGATGGGCAATGAGTGCAGACCTAGCTAGCCACACTCACAACCCAGGAACAATTGAATGAAAAGATATTTCAGACCCTTAAAACTTCCATTACAGATTTACTATATCGGTACAGAGCAAACAATTAGAAAGAAAAGTCACTGGCCCTGTTAGTTTTGAAATGCAACATTGTGATAAATCATGAACGAATTAAGTGGCAGCACTGACAACACGATTACAACACAAAATCTGAGACTCCGTTGAAGGCTTACTCAAATTCTTCATCTCATGACTCTCATCAGACAACCAGTCTCACCGATCTAATTCCACCAGATTTCTCATGAATAATTTAAGCCCTGGAATTGGGCAAGTGAATCGTTACCTGAAATTAATATACAACAAGAGAAGTTTAAATCAATGCCTTGTGACCCACACTGCAGATTTCATATTAAGAGTGGAAGATGCTTCTAAGTAGTTTGTGACCTACCTTTAACTGCCTTTACTGTTGTCTTTCAGGAGCCTTCTTAAAAAGGACACTACATTCCATTGAGTTGCTACATTGAAAGGGCGAATGATTATGAGCACTTTGGAATAACCAATGTTAGCCTTTTGAGCCTGCTGTGCTATGCAAATAGACCACAGCCAATATGTAAGACCATCGAATTGTAGAACGCAGAAAGAGACCATTTCACCCATCATCGCTCTTTGAAAGTGCAATCAGGTTTGTACCTCCTCTAATGCTCTTTTCCTGTTGACCTTCAAATGTTTTCTTGCATCTTAACCCCATTTACTCACTTCAGCTCAACCACCCTTGAATATATCTTTTGAATTTCTGTGAGCTAGGATGGGCTTTGCAGTTCCCTTCTGCATGAAAATCTGTGGCAATGTGAAAAATTGTGTATTAAAAGCAAGGATATAAAAATACGCAGAGAGGGAATGGAAGTGATATTGGAACGAATAGCTCCTGCAGGCCTCAATGCTCCAAGCCTGCTCCTTCTCTGCTGTAATTTCTGACATTCCACAGAACAGACGAATTCTGAACAAGAATATTTCACCTCGAGCATATTGGGTCTCGTTCACAAGCAGCAAAAACAAAGCACAAAACAAGTTTGTACTGTTTTCATCTCTTAACAGAGCTGTTAGAATAAATGGACTCAGACTCCATTGGATGAGTGAGAGCACTGTAGCATAAAGATATCTGCTGGCACTTTGCAGCCAATACAATATGATATCACTATTGTAATGTAGGAAATTCAGCCACAAATTTTTCACAGCAAGATCCCAAAAATGTGATAATAGACAGATCATCTGCTTCTGAGGCACAAACATAGGGAGTACTGGAGAAATTCAGCACATCTATGCAGAGAGAAACAAAGTTAATGTTTTGAAGCTGATGTGATACTATTTCAGAACTCGAATTCATCTGCTTCAGTGTTGTTGACTGTGGAATAAGGGATTGGACTGGGCAGACATGAGGAATCCCATGGATTTTTTCCCCTCCAATTATAATAATGAGATATTTTTGTAGCCACCTGAGAGGCCAGATGAACGCCCAGTTTAATATTGAATCAAAAAGACGGCTCTAAAGGAAGTGCAACAATTTTCTTGACACAGGATTGGGATTATTGCTGTCTGAAGTGATGCCTGAATCCATAATGTTCTGACCCAGGTGAGACAATGACCAATGGAGTCACAGTGGATGGGAAGTCAAAGAACATGAAACGAAATGTACAAGGCATGATGAGTAAACTTGCGGATGATTCAAAATAAGGAGGTATCATTAATTGCAAGGAAGGTTATCAAAAATTAAAAGAGGGATCTTGATCAGATGGGGAAGTGGGCTGTGGATTGGCAAATGCAATTCAATACAGATAAATGTGAGGTGCTGCACTTTGGAAAGCCAAACCAAGGCAGGACTTATACAGTAAATGATGAGGTCCTGGAGAGTGTTGTGGAATAGCGGGAGCAAGGAGTACAAGTACATAGTCTGTTGAAAGCAGCGTCACAGGGTGGTGAAGAAGTAGTTAACGAGCTGGCCTTCAGCGGTCAAGGCATTGAGTATAGGAGTTGGGATGTTATGTTACAGTTGTATAAGTCATTGGTAAGGCAGCACTTGGAGTATTGTGCACAGTTTTGGTCATCCCGTTAAAGAAATGGCATAGTTAAATTGGAAAATGTGCAAAGAAGATTTACGAGGATGTTGCCAGGGCTAGTAGGCCTGAGTTATAAGGAGAGGTTGGCCAGGATAGGACTCTATTCCTTGGAGTATAGTAGAATGAGTGTGACCTTATTGAGGCATATAAAATCTTAAGGGGCATAGATAGGATGAATGCATATAACCTTTTTTCCCACGGATAGGGAATTGAAAACTAGAGGGCATAGATTTAAAGTGACAGGGGAAAGATTTAAGAAGGACCTGAGGGGCAAGTTCTTCATGTAGAAAGTGGTGCATATATGGAATGGGCTACCAGAGAAAGCTGAGGCAGGTACAATAGCAGCATTTAAATAACATTTGGATAGGTACATGGAGGTAAAGGGTTTAGAGGGATATGGGCCAAATGTGGGCAATTGGAAGTAGCTGAGTGGACACCATCGTCAGCACGGACCAGTTGGGCTGAAGGGCCTGTTTCCATGCTGTATGGCTCTCTGAATACTTTGGATCTAATTCTTTTCAGCAGCATTCTAACCCATATTTCATAACCTTTTGAAGTCTACAATATAATAGATATCTGATGGTCTTGCAAGATCATCGCCTGGAAGTATTTCTGCTGTAGGGGGTGACAGCTGATGCCATTCAGTTTGCTTCATTTAGGTTCTGGCTAAACTTGGCTGATGGCAGTAAACCATATGTGCTGAGCTGCAAAATATCCAAATAAGAGAAAAAAGCTCAGCAGACAATTTCCTTTGAGGCAGTGACCCTTTAAAATTAAACACAATTGCCTCTCATACTCAGTCTGAACAAGTAAATTTCATTGTCTTAAAGATAGACTGTGGAGACTTGTTTTATTCAGATTGTGGGAGATCAGAGTGTGACCTCCATGTGACTTTTCTTACACAAGTGATGTTTATAAGTCCACGTTACCCTGATGCATGCGCATACTCTATGTTTATAAATAATGAAGGAAAACAGTTGTATTTTTGAAATATCTTTCATGACTTCAGGCCATTACAAAGTGCTTTACAGCCAATGGTTTTTCTTTTAAAATTGCAATGCAGCACATGCATAGGCAATTTGAGCACTACAAACTCCGAGAAACAGCAACATGGGCAGATGGCTTGATGGTTTTCTGGAGGCTGGGGCTAATGTGATACCATGGCAGATTTTGGAATTTGAATTAAAACCATTAAACCAAAACTGAAATTCCAAGTCTAATAATGTTCACAAAACCATTGTTGGTTTGTGTAAAAATACCCGTTGGGTTCACCAATGATCTTATATAAGGAAAGATATTATTTCATTGGAGTTAGGTGAGCAAAGGTTCATTGGGATGATCCCCAGTATCAACGGATTCTCTTATGAACAAAGGCTAAACAACTTAGGACTCTACACAATGGAAACTGGAAAAATGAAAGGTGACCTGATTGAAACATACAGCATTGTTAAGGGGCTTGACAGACTAAAGTGATGGGAGTGTGAACAAAAATAACAAAAGAGATGTACAGCATTGGAACAGGCCTTTCAGCCCTCCAAGCCTGCGCCGATCATCATGCCCTCCCTAACTAATCTAAAGAAGAAGCCTTCTGCTCTTCTTCCCTCTATTCCCTCCCTATTCATGTAAACATCCAGATGCCTCTTAAATGTCACCAACATTCCACCTCCACCACCTCTTCTGGCAGTGTGTTCCAGGTCCTACCACTCTCTGTGTGAAAAACTTCCCTCACACATCTTCCTTAAACTTCCCCCTCTCACCTTGAACCTGTGCCCCCTTGTAATTGAAACTTCAATCCTGGGAAAAAGCCTCTGACTATTCACCCTATCAATGCCTCTCATAATTTTGTAGACCTCTATCAGGTCTCCCCGCAGCCACCATCTTTCCAGTGAAAACAATCCTAATCTTTTTAACCTTTTCTCATAGCCAGTGCCCTCGAGACTCGGCAACATCCTGGTGAACCTTCTCTGTACTCTCTCCAAAGCTTCCTCATCCTTCTGGTAATGTGTGGTGACCAAAACTGCACACAGTACTCCAAATGTGACCTAACAAAGGTTTTATATAGCTGCAACATGGTTTGCCAACTCTTGTACCCCATGCCCTGGCTGATGAAGGCAAGCATGCCATACGCCTTATTAATCACCTTGGCCACCTGTGTTGCCACTTTTAGAGAACTGTGGACCTGCACACCCAGATCCATCTGTACATTAGTGTTCCTAAGGGTTCTGCCATTTACAGTATAATTTACACCTAAACTGATCCTCCAAAATACATCACATCGCAGTTGGCTAGATTAAACTCCATCTGCTACTCCTGTGCCCAAGTTGCCAATCTGTCTATATCCTGCTGTATCCTTTCACAGTCATTAGCATTATCAGCAACGCCACCAATCTTCATGTTACCTGCAAACTTGCTAATCATACCACCCACATTTTCCTCCAGATCATTTGTGTATACTACAAACAACAGAGGACCTAAGACTGATCCCTGTGGAACACCGATTAGTTACCCGTCTCCATTCTGAAAAATACTCTTCCACCACTACCCTCTGTCTTATATGACCAAACCAGTTTTACATTCATCTAGCCAGCCCACCCTGAATCCTATGTGATTTTAGTTTTTGTACCAAACTGCAAATGCCTTACTAAAGTTCATTTAAGTGGCATCCACAGCCCTTCCCTCATCAATTTTCTTTGACACTTCTTCAAAAACTTCAGCCAGGTTGGTGAGACATGACTTTCCCCAAGCAAAACCATGCTGCCTGTCACTAACTGGTCCATTTTCTTCCAAATGTGCATATATCCTGTCCCTCAGTATCTTCTCTAAGAGCTTCTCCACCACAGACATCAGGTTTACCAGCCTATAATTTACTGGATTATCCCTGCTTTCTTTCTTAAAGAAGGGAACAACATTGGCTAGTCTCCAGTCCTCTAGAACTTTGCCTGTGGTCAAAGAGAATGTGAAGATGTCTGCTAACATCCTAATTATTGCTTCCATTGCCTCTCGCAGTAACCTGGGACAAATCTCATTTAGGATACCCAAAACTTCGTCAATCAATATATTGACATTCTCTAGAGTATTCACACACTCATCCCTGTCCTCAACATCAGTCATGTCCTCTTCCTTGGTGAACACTGATACAAAGTACTCATTAAGGACCTCTCCCACTTCCAGAGGCTCCACGTATAACTTTCCTCCTTTGTCCTTCAGTGGGTCTATTCTTTCCCTTGCTACCTTCTTCCTTCTAATATATGTACAAAAAGCCTTGGGAGTCTCCTTTACCCTGTTTGCTCGAGACATTTCATGGCCCCTTTTAGCTTTCCTAATTCCAGTTTTACTTTCCTTTCTAATTTCTCTATACTCCTTCAGAGCTGCATCAGTTTTTAGCTGCCTAGATCTACCGTATGCTTCCTTCTTCCTTTTGACGAAACTTACAATTTCCATTGTCATCCATGGTTCCTGAATCCTGCCATTCCTATTCTTCAGTTTTGCAGGGGCATGCATGACACGCATCAATTGGTCTTTAAAAGCCTTCCACAAGCCAGACGTAGATTTTCCCTCAAATAACTGCTCCCAATCTATGTTCCCCAGTTTCTACCTAATGTGGATGTAATTGGCCCTTGCCCAATTAAGCACCCTCACCCAATGGCCACGCTTGTCCTCATCCATGACAACTCAAAATCTTATGGTGTTATTGTCACTAAGCCTAAAATGCTCTCCTACTGAAGCATCGATCATCTGTCCTGGTTTAGTCTCCAATACCAAGTATAGTACGGCCTCCTGTCTGGTTGGATTGTCAACATATTGTCTCATCAAGCCCTCCTGGACACATCTAATGAATTGCTCTCCATCTGAGCCACTGAATCTAAGGGAATCCCAATCAGTAAGAGGAAAGTTGACGTCATCCACCGCAATTATCCTGCTTTTTTCACACCTTTCCAGTATCCATCCAGGACCCTGGCACCAGGGAGGCAACAAACCAGCCTAGAGTCACGGAAATGCCTGCGTGTGCCCCTGATTATTGGGTCACCTATTACTATCGCTCGCCTGGGCTTTGCCCCACTTTGATCTAAAGCAGAACCGGTTGCGATGCCACAGGTCTGGCTGCTGCTTGTACTATCCCTGAGAGGCTATCCCACCCTGCGCTCCCCCCCCCACCAACAGTATCCAAAACAGCAAAGCAGTTAGAGAGGAGAATATCCACAGGAGATTCCTGCACTACTTGACTGCCTCTCCTGGCAGTCACCCATCTATCTGTTTGGACCTGTGTAACCAGCTCCCTAAAGCTAGTGTCTGTCACTCTCTCCGCCCCCTGTATGCACCGAAGTGTGTCCAGCTGCTTCTCTAACTGAACCCCACGGTCTGTGAGGATCTGCAGCTTGTCTCACATCCTGCAGATGTCAGGGACACTGGACAGCTCCCTGATTTCCCACATCTGACGGGAGGAGCATACCACCACTGCCCTAACTGCCACGTCCAAAGTTGTACACTTAAAAGAAGATAAGAATCTTACCTTGCTTGTCCTCCTTGCAGTGCCTTTTCTTTTTTAGAGGAAGTGGGAGGTGGGGAAGCACTCTCTAATGTAGTGTTTCAGGTTTGACCACTCCTTGACACCAGTTCCTCTGTGATATTCAGACCGATCATGGTGACTGCAGTGCCGTGTCCCAGAATTCCTTTCAGAGACGCCTCTGCCGCCCTCTGATTCGATGCTGTTCCTCGCATCAATCACTGAGGTTGTCCTGTCGCGATCTACTCCCCAGTCATATGGGACAGTTTAGGATCAGAGGGCATGGACTCTGAATAAAAATGAGGTGAGAATGAGTTCCTTCTGTCAGAGGGTTGTGAGTCTTTGGAACACCTTGCCACAAAGAACTGTGATGGGCAGAGCCCTTACATATATTTAAGGCTGAGGCAGATAGATTCTTGATCAAGAGTTAAAGGAAAAGGGCATGAAAGTAGGCAGACAGAATGGTGGATCAAGCTCATGGGCCGAATGGTTTACTCATAGTGCTATTTTGTATAGTCCAATGGTCTTTTGGAAGGAAACCTGCCATCGTTACCTAATCTGGCCAACATATGCCTCCGCACACATGGCAATGTGGTTGACTTTTAACATCTCTCTGGGCAAAATATGGATGGACAATGAATGCTAAACTAGTGACACCTACATCTTAAGAATGTATAAAATAAATAGCCTGGTGACCTGTTTTGTAGTGAGGTTTCTTGAACAACAAGAATTTGCCAAGGCCTGGGGAAAACCACTTTGCTTTTTTTTTAGAAATAATGGAATGGGATCCTTTGGGAATAAAATTCATTAAAACAACTAAACTGAATATTGTTTCTATTATCTAAATGGAGGCTGAGGCAACACTGTCCATCAACACTAAAACCCAAAGGCACATTTGCACTTGGTTATAATTGAAGTAACCAATAGTATATTCCGTATTCACCTTCCTGACGTTAATTCTGGTCACTCCTATGCATGAAGGATTCATCAGTGCCTGCAGGATTACTCCTTTAGAAATTGAAATTAGCTTTTAAGGAGAGAAGATAAAACAGGGGAAGGCTATCTTTACTCATCAGTAAATCAACAACTAGCAGGCATAACATGAAAGTGATCATCAGATGAGAGGCTAGGAGCTTCTTTTAGAATTGCAGAGTTAGGACAGGCACAATGAGGGAACCAAAGTCTGTTATGGCATTTGATTGTGAAATTGATAGAGAATTGAGGAAAAGAAAATTAAAAGATGCAGCGTATTACAATCCTAGCCCCCTTTTCTGGAGAATCACAGATCAAAAGTACCTTTCAGATAATGTCCATCAATTTCAGGGATAGACAAGCAACCCCAAAATGCTTAAATAGGTCTGAAACGATTTTTAGATTTGGACTTAGATTTAGAATTAGATTTTATCGTCACATGTACTCAAGTGCAGAAGTACAGGAGTACAGTGAAAAGTGTACAATACTGCAACACACAGCGTCACCTTAGGCACAAAGGTACATAAATACAAAAAACATCGGTATTCTCACCCAAAGGAAAGGGCGGAGTGTCAGATTCTTAGGGTAGAAACAGTTCTGTATACAGGCAGAGATATTTAGGAGGAGAAGGGCTCAAACTGTTTGATGTGAATCCTTTATTATCCTTTTTGACAATTGCCTCTGCTGGAACATCAGTGTAGTACCATACATATCTGTAAATGTTTCTATGACCAAATACTACTCTCTGTGTTAAAAAACCTGCCTCAAACATTGCCTTTAACTTTTCCCCCTCTCACCTTAAACCTGTGTCCTAAATATTTGAAATTTCCACCCTATAAAGTAGATTCCAACAATCCACCCTACCCTTGTCTTTCTTAATTATATATACTTCTGCACTACACCTCTCAGTTTCGGACACTTTAGTGAAAACAATCCAAGTTTGTCCAACTTCTCCTTGTAGCTAATACACTCTAAGCAACATTCTAGAAAACCTCTTTTGCACCCTCTCCAAAACCTCCACATCCTTCCTATAGTTTACCAACCAGATATTGCACACAATACCCAAAATGTGGTCTAACTAAAATTTTACACAGCTGCAACATGGCTTGCCAACTTTTATACTCAGTGCCCCAACCATTGAAGGTAATCATGCCATACACCATCTTTACCAACTTATCCACTTATATTGTCACTTTCAAGGAGCTATGGATTTATATCCCAAGATCCCTCTGTATGTTAACACTCCTAACGGTCCTGCCATTTAATGTGTAATTTCCTTTTGCATTTAACCTCCAAAATTATATCAATTCACACTCACAATCTCACTCCATCTGCTATTTCTCTGCTCACTTTTCCAGCTGATCTATATCGTGTTGTATCCTTTGATAACATTCCTCACTGACCACAACTTCACCAATTTTCATGTCATTTGTAAATTACTCCTCACAACAGCTACGTTTTATGCAAATTATTTATCCTTATTACAAACAACAGAGATCCCAGCTCAGATCCTTGCGGAACAACACTAGTCATATACTTCCAGCCAAGAAAACACTCCTCCACAACTACCCTCTGTCTTCTATGACCAAGCTAATTTTGTATCCACTTACCAATTCATCGTGGATCCCATGTGACTTAATATTCTGGACCTACCATATGAAACTTTGTCAAATACTTTAGTAAAGTCCTTGCCCTATCCTCATCTATCATCTTTGTCACTTCCTCAAAAGAAATCTAAATTGTAAGACAAAGCTACTCCTGCACAAGGTCAAGCTGACTATCTCTAAGTCCAATCTTTCCCAAATGTGAGTAAAACCTGTCTCCAAGAGTCTTCTCCAATAATTAACCCATCACTGATGTAAGACCCACCAGCCTATAATTTCCTGGATTATCCTGTTGCCCTTCTTAAACAAAGAAACAATATTGGCTATTCTCCATTCTTATGGGACCTTGCCAGTAGCTAAAGAGGATTCAAAGATCTTTGTCAAAGTCCCAACAGTCTCCTTCCTTGCCTTCCTCAGCATCCTGGAATAGAAGCCCTCAGGCCCTGGGGATTTATATCACTTAATGTTTTTCAAGACATCCAACGCCTCCTCCTTCTTAATATCGATATGTCCTACAGTATCAACATACCCCTCCCTAATCTTACTCTCATCCATGTCCTTCTCCTTGGGGAACATCAATGTGAAGTACTCATTGTGGATCTCACTCACATCCTCTGGCTTCATGTATAAATTCCCTCCTTTGTCCTTGAGTGGACCTACCCTTTCCCTTACCACACTCTTGCTCCTAATATAGAAATAAAATGCCTTGGGGATTCTTCTTAACCATACTTGCCGAGAACATTTCATGTCTCCTTAAGCCCTCCTAATTCCTTGTTTAAGGTCTTTCCTGCTCCTTTATATTCCTCAAGGACCTTGTCTGATTTCAGTTTCCTAAACCTTACATAACCCGTCTTTTCCTTTTTCACTAAACTTCCAATATCTTTTGCCATCCAGAATCTTGCCATCTTTACGTTACATCCTTACAGTAACATGCTGGTCCTAAACTCTAGTCAACTGGCCTTTAAAAGAATCCCACATGCCAGACATGGATTTATCCTCAAACAGCCACCTCCAAACTAATTTCTCCAGTTCTTGTCTAAACTGCTGCAGTTCACCTTCTCACAGTTTAACACTTTCACCAAAGGACCAGTCTTATCCTTGTCCATAACGATCTTTCAATTTACGGAATTATAATGACTGTTCCCAAAATGCACCCCTACAGAAACTTCCATCACCTAACCAGATTCATTCCCCGACATAAAGCCAAGTATGGCCCTTTCCCTAGTTGGGCTATCTATATATTGTTTCAAGAAACCTTCCTGGATGCACCTAACAAAATTCTGACCTATCTAAGCCCCTGGGAGTCTCAGTCCATACTGGTGAAGTTAAAAGTCACCCACTATAATAACCCTGTTATTTTTACATATTTCCATAACCTGCTTCCGTATGTGTTCATCTGTATCCTGCTGAATGGTGGGAGACCGAAAATGTTGCCCCATATGACCACACTAAATGAGCCCTACAAGTTGTCCTCTCATAGTGTAGCTGTGACATTCTTTTTAATCTGTCGTGCAATTCCTCCACCCTTTACCCTTTCTTTATCACACCTGAAACATCTAACCCTGGAATGTTGAACTACCAGTCCTGCCCTTTCCTCAACCAAGTTTCTGTAATGGCTGTAACATTGTAGTTCCATTTCCTAGTTGAGGCTCCTATCTCATCTGCCTTACCTGTTATACTCCTGGCACAATCTACAAGGTACAAGACAGGAGTGTGATGGAATACTCTTCACTTGCCTGGATGGGTGCAGCTCCAACAACACCCAAGAAGCTTGACACCATTCAGGACAAAGCAGCCCACTTGATTGGCACACCCCAAATCCATAAGCCGACTTCCCCTCCACCACTGACACTCAATAGTAGCAGTGTATAGTGTCGACAAGATGTACTGCACAAATTCACCCAAACCCTTAGACAGCACCTTCCAAGGACAAGGGAAACAGGTGCATGGGAACACACCACCTGCAAGTTTCCCTCCAAGCTACTCACCTTGGAAACATATCACCATTCCCTTACTGCCGCTGGGTCAAAATCATGGAATTCCCTGCCTAAAAGCAGTGTGGGTCAACCTATCGCACATGGACTGCAGTAGTTCAAGAAGGTAACTCACCATCACCTTCTCAAAAGCAATGGGTAATGAATGCTGGGCTAGCCAGAACGCAAACACACCTGATAAGTGAATTTTTTTAAAAAATGGGGAACATTCCATCTCACTCCTGACTTGTGCAGTGTAAATGGGGAAAAGCTCTCAGGAGTCAAGGGGCAAATCACTCACTGAAGGATTCCGGGTCTCTGATTGAATGATCAAGATCCCTTTCACTAATTTCACGTTGCGCCTGTACTTCCATAACTTGTCCAGCTCAGTCTTTGGTCAATAGTAATCTGTTAATTATCCTTTGTGGACAATGGCTCATTACCTTCATGTCCAGAAACAAACCCCTCAGTGATGCATTTCGTCATCAAAGTGTTGGAATCTTGATTTAGCAAAATGAAGACTATATGTATATTTAATGCTGTGATGAAGTCTTGATCAGTAAAAGGGAATCAAGGGCTATGGGGAAAGAGCTAGAAAGTGGACATGAGGAGAATTGTATCAGCCATGTTCCTATTAAAAGAGGAGCAGACTTAAGAGGCAGAATGGCCTACCCTTGTTCCTATTCCTTCTGGTTTCATGGACTTATAAATTATAAAGTGCGTACAGGTTCATTGGGGAAATAGTAAATTGAAAATCTAAATTGATTCCAAAAGAAGAAAAAGAATTGTTACAATATCTTTTTTCTAGTGCAGAATCCAGTTGTAAATTGCTACAGTAAAAGATATTTTATGTGTAATACCCATCAAATCTTAAAGCTTGTCTTAAGTGAATGAGGGACGCACAAGTTAGTGAAATGAATCAGATTTCCTATTTGCTTCCTCAATTCTTATGGCTTTTCTTGAGCTGTGAAATGAATTTCTTACTCATAGTGACAGTTTTTAATTGTAATTTAGTTTCTCCAGTTTCATGTTCCAAATTTGGTACTAAAAATATCTCCTGAAAGATAGCCATCTCTTATTCTGGGTAGACTTATATAACTGTTAATTTTTGGTATGCTATGTATCCCTGTATAGCTTGGAAGGCACACAGTGAATATTGTGGTGGTCAAAATTTTTACCTGACTCATGGACTTGGTTCATAAGAGTATAACATGGTTCCCAGCTGAACATGGTTCCTTATTAATTCCTACATGGTGTTGCCTTCCTGACATTAGAAAAGATGTGATTCTTAACAGTACATTTTTTTAGGTATGTGCATTTATCATCAGTGAATACTCACTTCTGTTAAGAAAAGCGTTAAGGTCGACAAGTCTCCAGGACTTGATGGGATTTATCCCAGAATACTGAGAAAAGCTAGGCAGGAAGCTAATAGGGCCTTGTACCAAAATCTTTATGTCTTCTTTAATTACAGGAGACGTCCCAGAGGATTCAAGAATAACCAATTTTATTCCTTTATTTAAGAAGGTCAGCAAGGTTAATCCAGGAAATCACTGGCCAGTGAGCCTTATATCAGTGGTAGAGAAATTACTGGAGAAGATTCTTAGGGACAGTATTTATTCACATTTGGAATTTCATGAACTTATTTGTGAGAAGCAGCATGGTTTTGAGTGGAGAAGTCTGTCTCACAAACTTGTTTGAATTTTTTGAGGAAGTGAGAAAGATGATTGATGAGAGCAGGACCGGAGATGCTGTCTATATGGACTTCAGCAAGGCCTTTAACAAGGTCCCTCATGGAAGGCTGATACAGAAGATGAAGTCACGTGGGATCCATGGTGAGCTGGAAAAGCTCTGCAGGTCTGGCAGCATCTGTGGAGAGAAATCAGAGTTAATATTTCGGGTTGAGTGACCCTTCCTCGGAACTGCATCCACAGTTCTTTCGGTTTTTATTTAGCAAAAGTACAAATGTGTTCTTTCGTAGTGCGTTTCTGATTTCATTACAAGTATAGAGGGAACATCTCTCTCATTCAGTGTCTCCTCCCAAACTCTTTAGAAATCATGAAAAATTTCTTCCAATCGATCAAATTTTATTTCGTTCAATCTACAAATGTTTGGAATGGAGTGCCTTTGTGCATTAGAACAGATCTTTTAGCTGGTTGTTGATTGTAGCATTGGATGTGAAAGGACTTTGACCATTTTCAACTCAGCTCCCACTAATTCTAATGGTAACATATTGGTAATCTCAATGTTGCAGCAGGGATAAGATATCGTATCGGTGGATGAAGAAATTATCTTTTGAGATCAGAGGGATAGTATACAATTCAGGGCATAAAGAGAGCGTTACAACGAGCTGACTGAGGTTTGCGAAATCATGAATGGGTTGGACCTTTCTGCTTGTCAAAGAAACAAGAATGAAAGTGCATTCATTTAAAGTGATCTGCGAACAAAGCAAGGGCATTATGAGATAAAGACTTTTCACACAGCTGATTGTCAGGGCATGGAATGCACTGATTGGAAATGGGGTGGAGGCTAGTACAATCGAGATGTTCAAAAGGGCTTTGCATTTTCTTGTGGATAACGATATAAGGAAATGTCCTCATTCAATGACCTCACTCCTCCCTAGTTCTACAATCTCCTGCAGCCCAATTCTCTTGAGAACTCTTCAATCCTCCAATTCCAAAAACATGTATTTGTCTAATGTTTTAACGAAGATCTGTAACTCGGGTTGCTGTTGGAGTTGTCGGTTGGTTCGCCGAGCTGACTGGCGTCCGTATCCCTTCTAGGTGACATCATCAGTGCTGTGTAGCCTCCGCTGAAGTGCTGTTGGATCATCTACATACCACGACAGTACATAACCAGAAACAAGACTGCCCACCATGACAAGCCGGACCATATAAATTCAGAGCGGGACAGAACAACAGCACTTCAACAAAGGCTACATAGCAATGACTATGTCACTTAGATGGGAGACAAAACATTTACATGAAAACCAATATTTGCCTAATTTAGTTTACCCTGTCTTTGGCAAGCATTCCTTCAGTTAAATCTCTGGATTTTTCATTTTTAAAAATTCATTCATGAGATGTGGGCATTTCTGGCTGCAACAGCATTTATTGCCCATCCCTAATTACCCACAGGGCAGTTAAGAGTCAACCACATTGCTGTCAGTATGGAGTCACATGTAGGGCAGACCAGGTAAGGATGACAGATTTCCCTTCCTGCGGGACATTAGTGAGTCAGATGGGGCTTGCCGACAATCAGTTTTGGTTGCATAATCATTATTAGACCCTTAATTCCAGAGACTTCATTGAATTCATGTACCATGGCAGGATTTGAATCCATTTCCTCAGAACCTTAGCTGAGTTTCTGGATTAATAGTCTAGTAATAATTCCATGAGGCCATCACCTCCTCCAACTACTAATTTTTACTCCTCCAAGCCAGTTTCCAAAGATCAGTAATGTTAGAACATAAGATCATAAGAACTGAAAGCAGGAGCAGGCAATTTGGCTCCACGAACCTGCTCTGCCATTAAATATGGTCATGGCTGATCTCATGTCAACCTCAACACCGCTTTCCTGCCCACTCTCCATAACCCTTCAACCCATTACTAAATAAAAATCTATCACCTCCTTAAATTTATTCAACATCCTGGTATACACTGCATGCTGAGGTATGAATTTCACAGATTCGTGACTCTCTGAGAGAAGTAATTTCTTATCACCTCTGTTTAAAATGTGCCACCCTGATCCTAAAACTTTGACCTCTCATTCTAGATTGTCTCACAAGAGGGAAATATCCTTTCTATGTTGACTTTGTGAATCACCTTCTGTACCTCAAATAGATCTCTTATTCCTCTAAACTCTCGAGAGCATAAGTCTAATCTCTCTTCATAAGACAAACCCCTCACCTCTGGAATCAATCCAGTAAATGTCCTCGGAACTGCAATGTTGCTATAAAAATACTGCAAATAATATGTTTTTTTTTTCCTGATGGCTTGTATTTAATAGATGATTCTGTGTTCATGTACCTGGAAGTGTTAAGGCTATGAAAGCAGAAAGCAGAGACTGACCTTTTTAAATCCTGTGGTGAGAAAAAAATATTGGAACTGATCAGACCTACATTCATTGTAATTTATCTCTGAGGCTTGCTGACTGGTTTGCAAACACTCTGCTAATTCAAATTTTAATCTTTATCTTTGATGGACTGCTGACAGGAGCACCCTCAATGCTAAAGACTAGTGTCTTCTTGCTAATGTTCCACATGCATGTCCTCTAATGTCATTACTTCAAGGACCTTGCTCTTCAAGTGTGTCATCTGGAGACAAAGGTGCCTTCATCTTAATCAAAATAGATGTGATGGTGATGAAGTCATATGTTCAGGGACTCCTACTCTGTTGGGAAATCAGAATTAAGTGCTGAAGGTAAAGTCTGTTTAGGGAGCTCTCTGAATTCCTTTGACACTTTTCATCTCTTTCATTATTTACTTTGATGAGCAGCAGCAAGTTACCTCGAGCATCAAAGCCACCAATTTGTCCCTGCTAAAGGGAATCTCCTGAATGTTGGCTCCTGAGGAGTGGGCAGGTTTGAGAGTACTTTAAGATAGAACATAGAACAATACAGCACAGTACAGGCCCTTCGGCCCATGATGTTGTGCCGACCTATTATCAGACTAAGATCAATCTACCCTCCATACCCCACATTTTACTATCCTCCATGTGCCTATCCAAGCGTCGCTTAAAAGTCTCGAAAGTATCTGACTCCACTACCACTGCCCAGCAGCGCATTCCACATGCCCACCACTCTCTGTGTGAAGAACCTACCTCTGACATCTTCCCTATACCTTCCTCCAATCACTTTAAAATTATGCCCATTGTAATAGTCATTTCCGCCCTGGGAAAAAGTCTCTGACTATCCACCCTATCTATGCCTCTCATCATCTTGGACACCTCTATCAAGTTACCTCTCCTCCTTCTTCGCTCCAGTGAAAAAAGTCCTAGCTCCCTCAGCCTTTCCTCAAAAGACCTGCCCTCCAGTCCGGGCATCATTCTGGTAAATCTCTTCTGCACCCTCTCTAAAGCTTCCACATCTTTCCTATAATGGTGAGGTGACCAGAACTGAACACAATATTCCAAGTGTGGTCTAACCAGAGTTTTATAGAGCTGCAGCATAACCACACGGCCCTTAAACCTAATTCCCCTGCCAATGAAAGCCAACACACCATACGCCTTCTTTACCACCCTACCAACTTGGGTAGCAATTTTGACGGATCTATGGACGTGGACCCTAAGATCCCTCTGTTCCTCTACACTGCCAAGAACCCTGCCATTAACCCTGTAATCTGCATTCAAATTCGACCTTCGAAAATGATTCACTTTCGGGAATCTTTCTGCAATGCCATAGTGAAGCATAAGATAAACACAGAATGACTCAGTGCATTCAAAGGAAAAAAAGGTGAGCAGAAGTGGTGAACTCAGCATCCTATTTGAGTGTTGTTGGGGAAAGGTCAGTCAGGGCTCACAGCTTCTTATAATAAGAGAACAAAATATTGCAGATGCTGGAAATCTGGAAAAAAATACAGAATACTGCAGAAACATGACAGGTCTGGCAACATCTGTATGGGCAGAAATGAGTTAACGTTTTGAGTCCAATGTGAGTCTGCCTCAAAGCGCTTCTTTGTTTTGAATAAAAGTCATATCAAACTCAAAATGTTATCTCTGTTTCTCTCTCTGCAGATGTTGTCGAGTTTCTCCAGTATTTCTCTGTGAATATCTCACCGTTTGTTGTGGCACACTATATGTGTCACACTGGATCATCTCTGTGCCTTTGGTTCTCCTTGAGCTTTTGTTTGTGGATCAAGAACAATTTCAAGCTCATAGGCCTAGGGTGCCTGACATTGCACAGGTAACAGCAGAGATCACCCTGGGTGAGGTGAAGGCTGTCAGAATTTGTGTAACTTGTACCCCAGCAATAAGCCTGTGCTCCCAACAGTAACCTTGCCTGTTTTCAAGAGACCTGTCTGTTTACAAGCCATGGTTGTTATCCGCTTCTGTGCCTTGGTTCTTCCTCCTACTGTCACTATTAGTGTATACTACACTGTGCGACCAATGATGTTCAGATAAAGTAAAGAGGTTTTCCTGATTTTCAGGATGGTTCTGCTGTGGCTCAATCTGTCACACTCATGCCTTTGAGTCAAAGGTTTATGGATTTTTATAAATTCATTCGCAGGATGAGGACATGACAGGCGAGGCCAGTATTTATGGCCTCTTGGGCAGTTAGACACATTGCTGTGGGTCTGGAGCCGCATATAGACCAGATGGGAGTTTCCTTCCCTAAAGGGCATCAGTGAACCAGATGGCTTTTCTCCCCCCTCAACAATTGGCAATGGATTAACAATCATCATTAGACTTCTAATTCCAGACCTTTATTGAATTCAATTCTACCTTCTGCTGTGGCAGGATTTGAACCCAGGGTATTCCCTGGGTGTCTAGATTGACAATCGAATGATAATACCATTAGGTCATCACCTCGCCTTATTGAGCTCTCAATGTGATAAGTTCAACTATTCAGTGTTGGTTTAAGTGTTCCAGTTTATTGCACTGTGCGCCATAAGCCGAATCTGTGGGTATGCTCCAGAATCACAGAATTATAATAGTGCAGAGAGAGGCAACTTTGCCCATTCTGACTGCACAGCTTCTAATACTTAGTGATAATCTCCTGCCTTCCCTCCCATATCCCTGCATTCTATTTCTATCTAAACAGCCATCTAATGCCCCTTGAAGACTCAATTGATCTTGCCTCCATCACACTTCCAGGCAAAGCGTTCCAGCCCCTACCTAATCATTGATGCTTTTACAATTTCCCATCTACCCTGTCATGAGTCCATTCATGATTTTGAAAGCTTTATCAAGTCTTCTCTCAGTCTTTTTATCTTCAAGGAGAACAGTCCCACATCTTCAACCAATCACAGCAGGAAAGGAGGGTCACTCACTGGATGTCCTAACACACTTAACAGAAGATCAGAGACAGTGTGTAAATATATTTGGTTTCAATAAGTTATCAATAATGAGGAAGTTAATGGTACTGAAGAGCGACAAATCCCCAGGAAGTGATGGTTTCCATCCACAGGTATTAAAGGAGGTAGGAGACCATATTGCTGATGGCCTAATGAAAATCTTTCAGAGGACACTGGGTTCAGGAGTAGTACTTTGGATTAGAAATTTGCTTATGTCGCATTGCTTCTTAAGAAGGTTGGCAGAGGGTAACCAGGGAATAACAGACTAGTTACCCAGACATCTGTGAATATCTCACCATTTGTTGGACTTTATAATTATGGTTTGGTAACTGATCATGTCGAAAAACTTCAGTTAATCAGGGAGAGTCAGCATGGATTCATGAAAGGTGGGTCATACCCGATAAAACTCAGATATTTTTCAAGAGCTGACAAAAGGTGGTGGACAGAGTTACTTCAATGGATATTGTTGATGTAAACCTCCAGAAGACTTTTGATAAAATCCCATGCAGAAGTCTGTTAGCTAGGGTGGAATCACATGAAATTGAGGACAAATTACTGTCATAGATAGGAAATTGGGTGAGTGGCAAGAAAGAGCAATTTGAAATAATGCGTAAGTACTCACGAGGATTTGTGTAAGGGCCTTAGTGACTCACAGTATTCATTAACAACTTGAACAATTGTATAAAAAGTCAAATATCTAAATTTTCTAATGACAAAAATTCGGCAGGATCGTAGACTGTGTTATCAACAGCAGAAAATTACAACAGGATTTTGATGGATAAGGTGAACAGGCAAAGTTGTGGCAGATGGATTTTAATACAAGCAAGTGAATTTATCCATTTCAAAACACAAAAGAATAGATCAGTGTATCATTCAGAAGGAACAAAGTTAAATACAATGGATGTCCAATGAGGTTTTGGGGGTTCAGGTGCATAACTCTTGAAAATACCACAAACAGGTGCAGAAAACTGTCAAGAAGGCTAATGGAATGCTCGCCTTCATATCTAAAGAGCTGGAGTAAAAGGATGTTGATGTAATGCTGCAATTATACAAAACCCTAGTTAAACCCCACTCACAACAGATCTCGGCACCATACCTTAGGAAGGATGTTCTGGCGCTGGAAGGAGTTCAACGCAGGTTCACAAGGATGATACTTGGACTTCAGGGGTGAAACTTAGGCCTTCATTCCCCAGGATTTCAAAGGTGAGGGGATGATCTAAGTCTTCAGGATATTAACAGTGAAAGATAGGCTAGATTAAAAAAAATAAGCTATTTTGATTGGGTGAAGATTCTAGATCCAGGGGCTATAGTCTAAGGATTAATGTCAGACTGTTAAGGAGAGATTCAGGAAACATTTCTCCACCTAAAGAGTAATGGAGTTTTGGAACTCTCTTCCTCAAATAATAGTTAAATGTTCAATTTAAATCCGAGATACAAATATTTTTATTAAGCAAGGATATCAAAGGATGAGGGCCCAAAACGGGTAGATAGAGTTACACCATAGGTCAGCTATGATCTTATTGAATGGCAGAACAGACTCAAGGAGCTAAATGGCCTACTGCTATTCCTATGTCCCTATCCTCATAACAGACATTTCGCGTTCCTGGGGCCATTGCAATCTGTCCAATACTTTCACATCTTTCCTAAAATGTGACACTCACAACTGTACGCAATACTCCAGCTGAGGTCCAACAAGTAACTTATACAAGTTCGACGCTATTTCATTGTTCCAGCACTGTATGCCCCTATTAATAACGCTGAGAGCACTGAATGCTTTACAAACCTTCCTCTGGCCTGAAAAGTATTCATCGACCGTCACTCTGTTTCTTGTCACCCAGCCAATTTGTTTCCACGTTGCTGTTGTCTATTTTGCACTATGAGCTTATAGCTGTCATCATGGCCTGGGTAGCACCCTGCTCTTTTGGAGAGACAGATGCAAAGTATTCATTTCACACCTCACCATACTCCCCTGCCTCCATGTGTCAATCCCCTTTTTGATCTCTGATTGGCCATACTCCCCTAACCAGTGTCTCACTCTTTATTTGCCTACAGAAAGCTTTGGGATTTCCCTTTATGTTAGCTGCTAATCTCTTCTCATAGCTCTTGTTTGCTTCATTCTGAAGAAAAGTCACCCCTAACTCAAAACATTACCTCTCTTCTTTACTCCTCGAGTGCTGCCAGACCTATTGAGTTTCTCCAGCATTCTCTGTATTTGTTCCATGTAGACTTGTACAAACACATTTTTTTTAATATGGATTTACTTTCCTTGAAGATATAAGGCTGCTCAAAACAGATCAGCAGCAGCATTTTTTAATCAAACTCCACACCATGGCCAGTATTACTTTTGTACTGTGTTCAACCCCTCGGTCGACCCCTCTTCTGATTTACCCTGAGTATTACGCAGTGTGGAGCTGGAAGAACACAGCAGGCCAGGCAGCATCAGAGGAGCAGGAAAGTTGACATTTCAGGTCAGGACCTTCCGAGGCTGCCTGGCCTGCTGTGTTCCTCAAGCTCCACACTGTGTTATCGCTGACTCCGACATCGGCAGTTCCGACTATCTCTGACTGACTTTTATCATAAGTATTCCCTGGATCCTATCTGAACGATATCAGAAGAGTTGGCATTGTCAGGGGAGGAGGGTGGTTGAGTATCTTGCAGTGAAGAAGGAGACAAACACTGTTGGGAGGTGGGGGTCTGGGCTCCAATTGACCCCACACCCACAGCGATATGGTTGACTCTTAGCTGCCTGCTGGGCAATTAGAGATGGGCAATAAATTCTGACTTAGCCTGTGACACCCTCATCCCATCAATGAATAAAGAAAAACAAACATACCTCTTAGACTTGTTTTAAAGTCAATCTTGCAGCAACCTCAATTGAGTATCATTCTCCAAAGGATGTTAATGTGTCGTACTGGGTCATGTGGAGAAGGTAAACTTAATCAACTTACATCGCCTTTCTGCAGCGAGGTGGGACAACCACACAATCAAATAATACAGTTTATTCTGTTTCCATTTAATTAGCTCTAACTCAATTACTGCCTGTACAGTGTTATTGTTCCAATAAAAGATTCATAGGAACTGATCAAAAAAAAAGTTAAGCTACAAAATTAGGTTTCAGTGTGTAAACGGAAAGAGTTTTAAGAAATTTAAAATCTATTAAGCTAGCAATGAAAAGAAAATCTATACAAAATGTATTAAACTGATTTTCCACCTGCAAAATATATAAAGGCAAACATCCATTTATAAAGTCCTTCTGGAATCAAAATAGCACTTCCTCACAATGGAAAGCTTTTAAGACTGCCACTGTGATTTTTGAAAGACTTCGTACACAGGACAGTTCGTGTTGATATCTCAGCCTGCACTGGTTGCTCATCCTAAATGTCTTTAATTGAAGGGGCTTGTCAGCCATTTCAGGAGACAGTTCAGAGTCAAACAACGTGCTGTGGGTCTGCACGTATAAGGGCGGCCAGACTAGGTAAGGATGATTGTATTCAGAAAGTGCCTTTTGGAATCCAAATACCCAATAGCATGTTCACACAAAAGACAGCTTTGCCTTCAATATTACTGAGACTAGTTTTATATGTCACTTTTGCTCATTTAACTGCAATTCCCATATCTGCTATTGTAGGGTTTGAGCCATATCCCCAGCATGTCAGCCTATGTCTTGGGATTGCTTGTCTTATGCTATTACCACTGCCCTAGCACTCTGTGCCAACTGCTTGATGTAAACGAAGTGGATGGTCAGTTAATCTGGTTTTGATGACGTAGGTAGCTGATGAAACGTGAGTGTCTTCGATGCCAGCCAGAAATAGACAAGAGGCCCCTTGCAAATGCCATTCAACAGCTTGACCACACATTCAAGCCACATTTCAGAGATTCATGGCCAACAATGCTTATACAATACTGTGCAATTGCTACACTGCTCTGGGTGACATCCTTTCAGATGGAAGCTCAAGGAAGGAACCGTCTGTTCTTTCTGGTCAATGTACAAGATCTAATGACACAATCTTGAAATGTGCAGGAGGTCCCATATACATCAAGCAAAACCACTTAGATTACCATATGACACATAAATAAATGCTAGGGATGTTGGAAATCTGAAACAAAGATAGAGAATGCTGTAGAACCTCAGCATGTTTGACAGCATCAATGGAGAGAGAAACAGAGTCAACGTTTCAAGTCTGGTACGTTCTGGAGAAGAGTCATATCTCCAAAGTGCTGACAGACCTGCTGAGTTTTCCAGCACTTTCTGCATTTGTTTCATATCTAAATTATACTTCTGTTTGTGGGGCTTGTGGCGCAACAATTGGACGTTACGTTTCCTAAATTACAGCAGTAAAGACAATAGTATATCTTTAAAAGTACGTTATTGGTGTTAAAGCACATTTGCATGCCTTGAGGGAATGAAAGGAGCTATGTAAGGAGCTAGGTGATTTCACATCACCTTCTGCCTTTCATACCCTCAACCCTGAGCAAGAAGAAGTTATTTTTCTATATTACAGCTAAATTATACTTTACTTTCTAATGGAGACTGGATTAACTTCTTGAAGCAATTTTCTTCTGTCCTCACTCTTCAATCGTTTCTGAGATTGGCTTCAACCTTTGTTGTAGCTGGCCATCCTCCATTGTACATGTGGAATTATTAACATCACTCCATGAGATGTATCATCTTCACAATAGAACATGAGGTTTCCAAATTTCTCAAGGATGCTTCACGAGAGCACCAACACCAATCTATACACTGATTTCTCATCTGAACCATGGAGGCGTTAGACCATGGAGATGTGGTACACGTTTATTATGGGTCATGGTTCCAGAATAAGGTGATATCCATTTACAATGGGAATAAGGGGGATTTCCTCTTCTCAGAAAGCTGTGAATCTTTGGAAGTCTGTACTCCAGAGAGCAGTGATGGCCAGCTGAGTCATTGCACTTATTGGGAGTGGCATGGTGGCTCAATGATTAGCACCGCTGCCTTACAGTGCCAGGGGCCCGGGTTTGATTCTAACCTCAGGCAATTGTCTGTGTGGAGTTTGCATATTCGCCCCATGTCTGCGTGGGTTTCCTCCAGGTGCTCCGGTTTCCTCCCACAGTCAAAAAATGTGCAGATTAGGTGGATTGGCCATGTTAAATTGCCCATGGTGTTCAGAGATGTGCAGATTAGGTGGGTTATAAGATGGGGTGGGATGCTCCAAGGGACTTGTTGGGCCAAAGGGCCCATTCCCACACTGTAGGAATTCTAAGATCTAAGATATTCAATGATTAGATATACCAATTTGTAAATGTCAGGAGTTATGGATAACCTACAGAAAAGTAGAACTGAGGCCAAAGGCAGTCCAGTCCTCCACTATTGATACTCAATAGCAGCTTGTGTGCCATGTACTGCAGAAAAAAATCTCAAGCTTGGAGTTAGTTATTCTCTCCTACAGTTTTCTGCAAGCTAATGCTTCTAACCAGTGGCTATGAGACTAATTTGCCAACCTTGGCAAAGAGCTTTAATAACATGGAAGAAAGTGGGCTGAAGAACAGAAAGCCTTGGGAATAAAAATGAATATCTCATTGAAGCATCTGAAATATTGCAATTGAACGCTGATTCTCCAGTAAAAAGTGAACTGCGGATTCTGTAAATCAGAAACGAAAACAGAAGTTGTTGGAAAAGCCCGGCAGGTCTGGCAACATCTGTGAAGACAAATCAAAGTTAGCATTTCTGACTGGCGACCTTTCTTCAGTGTTTTCTCCTGCACACATAACACCTTTTTTTTTGTTTATCTGTTGTCTGACTGTGAGTGTATGTATTTTAATAGGAAAATCACACGACTCCAACTTTTGGTCCAACAGGTTTATTCAAAATTGCAAGCTTTCGGACCTCAGCCCTTTTGGGACGGCACACAGACACAGAGTTTATAGGCAGAGAGATCAAAGGATCATACAACTGGTGTGAGTAGAGTGAACAAACTTAAAATGGCTGACTGACTGTCTCCCGTTGAACCTTTAATCATTCGCACATTTCTATATTCTAGAAATTGCAGAAGCAGGATATGGAGAACTCTGTTTTTTACTGATTCATTTATCAGATGAGGGCGTTGCTGACTGGGCAGCATTTATTGCCCATCCCTAATTGCCCAGAGGGCAGTTAAGAGTCAACCACATTGCTGTGGGTCTGGAGTCACATGTCGGCCAAACCTGGTAAGGACGGCAGTTTCCTTCCCTAAAGGACACTAGTGAACCTGGTGGGTTTTTCCAACAATCGGCAATGGATTCATGGTCATCATTAGATTCTTATTACCAGATTTTTAAAATTGAATTCAAATTCCAGTATCTGCCACGGCCGGATTCGATCCCAGGTCCCCAGAACAATACCTGGGTTTCTGGATTAACAGTCCAGTGATAATACCACTAGGTCATTGCTTCTCCAGGTGATGTTAGAAATGAGATGCAAGTTTTGATTGATCAATATGCAAATTCCAAATTCTGTTTCAAGTCCCCAAAGTTCACAGACTACACCATGTTCTTTGCAACCTTCAACATGTCGTCGTTGACGATGAGCACCTCGCCAAGATTTTCCCCATGCCTCCACTTGTCACTTTCAAACAATTGCCAAACCTTAAACAGACCATCGTTCGCAGCAAACTACCCAACCTTCAGGACAACATCGACTGCAACAGTATACAACCCTGCCATGGCAACCTCTGCAAGGCATATCAGACCATCAACATGGACATTACCATCACATGTAGGGACACCAGCCCCCACGTGCAAGGCAAATATTCATGTGACTCGGCCAACATTGTCTATCTCATACGTTGCAGGCAAGGATGCCCCGAGGCACGGTATATTGGTGAAATCATGCAGATACTATGACAATGGATGAATTGATACCATGTAACAATCGCCAGATGGGAAAGTTCCCTCCCAGTCAGCATTCAGCCTCGAATTTTGGGTAAACGTCATCCAAGGCAGGCTTCGAGATACACAACATTGCAGAGTTGCTGAGCAGAGACTGACAGCCAAGTTTGGTACGCATGAAGATGGCCTCAACTGTGATCTCAGGTCATGTAGTGCTGCTGGTGCCCCCACCACACTGTTCTGTATCTGTAAAACCTTCCTCACTGTCCTGTCTGACAGCATCACCTTGATAAATTGTTATGATCCGTGTATCTTCATTAGTTTGTAAACTTTTGGATTACTTATTACACTGTCTCACACACACATACACTGTCTCACTCTCTCTTTCTCACACACACACACACACACACACACAAACACACAGGCACATACACACATATGGGGTGAATTATTTCATCCAAGACTTTTGTCTATTTGCAGATACATTCCATTTTGATCAAGAAACACACAATTCACAGTCACAATCAGTCAGTGTGGCATTTTATAAATTCCTGCTTTTAAACTAAAACCTGCCTGATTCCAGGTTAAAACTCCGACACAGATTCTGGACAAGGCCTTACAACTACAACTCAGTATCTGACCTGAGACGTCACCTTTTGTATATTCCTATCGCTCTGCCTGTTCGAAGTTTGGAAAGTTAGACAGACACTGATGAAGCCTTTAATTATTTCAGGGCAGTGACTTGAAACAGAATTTTGAATTTGCATCTTAATCAATCGAAACTTGCGTCTCCTTTCTAACAGAGTTCACCATATCCTGCTTCTGCAATTTCTAGAATGCAGGAATGTATGAATGATGAAAGATTCATCAGGAGAGAGTCAGTCAGCCATTTTAGGTTTGTTCACTCCGCTCACACCAGTTAGATGATCATTTGATCTCTCTGCCCTTCATCTCTCCGCCCATAAACTCTGTGTCTGTGTGCTCTCCTCTCACTGCACCTGACAAAGGGGCCACGCTCCGAAAACTTGTGATTTCAAATAAACCTGTTGGATTATAACCTTGTGTGTCATGTGACTTCTGACTTTGTCGACCCCAGTCCAACACCGGTACCTCCACATCATAGTTATTTTAAAGCCGTGTTAGAGTTTCAAACAATAGTCTTATATGTTGATAATTCATAATATTATTCTGCCTGTGGCTGATATTTACTTATTTCTAATAAATAATCATCCTGTTAAGTACAGGAACCTGCTCAGAATTTTTTTGTTTACTCAATTCCATCAAAAAAAATACTGAAAACAAGAAAATGCTCAAGATCACAGTGGATCAGACAACACCCTGGAGAGAAAGCAAGCTAATGTTTCAAGTCTAGATGGCTCGTCCGAAGGATAAATTGGGGAACTTGTACACTTTGATTAAATAATCAACCATCTTGTGGTGATCCTGGGAATAGTGGGACTTGAGAATTACTGCTAAATTAGTCATAGAATCATACAGCATGGAAACAGGCCCTTCAGTCCAACCAGTCCATGCTGAACATGATCCCAAACTAAACTTGTCCCACCTGCCTGCTCTTGGTCCATATCCTTCCAAACTTTTCTTTTCATGTATCTATCCAAATGTCTTTGAAATATTTTAATTTTCCAGCATCCACCACTTCCTCAGGAAGTTCATTCCACACACAAATCTCCCTCTGTGTAAAAAAATAGCCTCTTATATCTATTCTCCATCTCTCTCGTCTCACGTTAAAAATGAGCCCCCTAATCTTGAAATCCCCCGTCCTAGCTACAATTAACTCTACCTATGCCCCTCATGATTTTATAAACTTCTGTCAGGTCGTCCCTCAATCTCCTACACTCCACGCATCTGTGTGTGCTTTCTGGGCAGTTTTGCTGAGTCACAGACCTTTGAATGGTTTTTAAACCAGGACTAGTTGCATGTGTTCAGATGTATTCAATGCAGTAACAATTTCTTGACTCGTTCCTTAACGAATGGCTACAGCTTTGAATTTGGACAATACAGGAGAAATATCAGCCTTTGAAGAAGTAAGGACTTAAATACCTCTCTCTCTCTCTCTCTTTCTCTCTCATCTCCCCTCCTCCCTGCTTTGGTGGGAAAAGAATTAAAGGAAAATTCCAAGCTGCTAGTCACTCCTTCTCACTGTGTAAATTCCCTCCTTGAAAGGAAAAGAAGAAAAACCACCTTCAGAGACAATGGAACGGCAAATATACAACCTATGAATTATCAATTGAGAATCAGTGGGTCTACAACCCTATGTCCTCATTAAAGAGTTGAAATGAATCAGAAGAGAACTGAAAGAATATAATTCATTGATGTTTGCAATCCAGGCTGGTGTCAGAACTGGCTTCACCAATGTTATCATTCCTTGGCCATAACATGTGGCTTTTCTTGTCTCTTTGAGTGTCTGTTGTATGCATATGACAATGTCTTAAAAGGGGTAGAGATTAGATCATGAAGGTCTTACTTGGCAATTCAGCTTTTATTGTGCCCTTGCTTAAAACTGTTGGTTAGCAAAATGTTGCAATTTTCTTATTCTTGATAAAAATGTGGAGTGCACACTCTTGTAATCTTAACGAGGCAGTTAGGTAAAATCAGGCAGGCTGGTGCTTTAATCAAATTTGCACATTTATGCCGACTCTGGGAATACTGGGGCTTGATTTCCAGTGTACTACCCTGGGGAGTCGTGACAAGATCCTGCAGAACATATGCTTCCCCTAAACTTGTCTCTGAGTAGTGTCTCAATGGGCCTCCAACAGAACATTCCCACTCAGACTTTGACCTCTTGGCACTCGGTTTCGCACAGGAAAAGGTTAGTTATCATCTAGGACTGCATTCTGCACTTAGCTTGCCTCTCTGACTGAGGGAGGCTGCTGAGTTCGGGCCAATTAGTTCTCGATTCCAGGCAGGTTTTCTTTATCTTCCTTTTGTAATCATTCTCTAGAAACTGGGTCAAGACTCCCAGGACTCATTCCATGTGTGCCCTTTACTCATCAGAAGGAAAAAGATCTATATTCTCACCGCCTGGTCTTGTATTCACAACGGTGTCCCAGGGGTTAGATCTCTCCTTTTAATTATAATGATGGGATATTGTACTAGTCTGAGCAAACCTGGATGGAGATTAAGGAACAAGAGGAGGGAGAATGCAGGGGAATATTACTTTAGAGTCTGGACTGCAATCCGTGTAGAAATTATAAAGTAAACAGTGTGTAATCCACATTGCTAGTGATTTTATTTTAATTTTCCCAAGTGAAGCTGACTTTCAATTCATTTCATTTCACTTCAAGTAACAATATGACAAGCCTAATTTAGTGAATTTCCGTCAACTGGCTGCACATATTCTGTTCCATAGGGTTATCTGGGATAGGCAGAGAGAGTTGAAAGAGAAAATCTATCCTTCTTCTATCTAATAATGGAGTGGTCACAGTGGGTGAGGAGGCTATTCCGTCTCATGCACCTGTACTAGCCCTCCGCAAGGGTAACTGTGCTATTTCGCTGTTCCTGTACTTCCCTCCTAACCCGTTCTTCACATTTATATTAAACCAGAGATGGAAAATGTCTCATCTCAACACAGCACTAATCCACTGTGATGCACAACAGTTGTTAAAAAAATGAATGATTGCTTCATAGCAGCCTACATTGTGATGACATAGTTGCAGGTACATTCATTGATCCCACAGTCCCCATGGGGAACCAGCCCTTGCAAGGAACGCTGGATAACTGAATCTCTGCCTCACTGCCTCTTTGAGAATACAACATCTCCATCCCCATTGGGATTGAGGGATCAGTGAATTTTGTTCCAAGGTAAAAGATTTGTATTACTACTTGCAGGTTAAGTAAGCAACTGGGGAACAAGGGAGATGCAAAATGACTGCAGAGTAATGAACAACTCTCCTTTATTTGACAAGTATATTGGATGGTGAACAATGGGGGCTGTACTGTGAAAGTCTGCATTTTTCCAGTTGCCAGCAGATCCCTCTGTTGAAGCTGGTAGCCTGGAGACTCACTTTATCAGCTAGTGAGACCCAAACTGACACATTGTTATATTGGTTGTAAATGAGGATGCCACATGATGAGAGCTGGAATGACCACTAGCAGTAGCTATTACTGATGTGGCAGTTCTCGGGAATGGGACACATCGATGACAGGGTACACTCAAGGGTAGGAGAAAAGGTGAGGAGAACCTAAGACCTGGCTGCCTGGTTCAGGAACTTGGGTGCGAGTGGGGACTTATGGAGCACCTTCCAATGTCATCAGGGAATTCCAGAATGGGCCATGCAGCAGCCATCAATGAGGGTGAACCCTGGCAACCACCAAGGAACACTCTTGATGTGAACCAATGAGGCAAGAAGTTTCCCTTAATTGGCCACTCAAGTGGCTCGACTGGCTTCCTGGTGGGAAAGTCAAGATGACGCAATCCCCAACATATGGCTTGGTGGCAGAAAGATGGTCGGCACAATCTCCAGTCAACTCCCTTGGGTATTTTACCAGCTATCCTACTTCACAGACAATTTCCAGTGGGTTAGACAAAGTTAACTGGGGAAGACATTACAGTTCCTTTAGCAATTTGTCACTCCAATGACTTCACAGTGATAACAAAAACTAAGCTGCTGGAAAAGTTCAGCAAGTCTGGCAGCATCTGTGGAGGAGAAAACAGAATAAACGTTTCAGGTCCGGTGACCCTTCTTCAGAACTGGACCCGAAATGTTAACTCTGTTTTCTCCTCCACAGATGCTGCCAGACCTGCTGAGCTTTTCCAGCAACTTTGTTTTTGTTCCTGATTTACAGCATCCGCAGTTCTTTTGGTTTTTATTTAGACTTCACAGTGATAGTGGAAATCAAACTTACAGCTGAATGACCCTTGAGTAATTTTGTAAACATTTTGCCAGCCTTGTTTCGGGTGTAGAGGGTGGCAGGATGATGGGAGTCAGTCAATGTCTTGTCACTGTACAGAAAGGTCATGACATAAGATTGTAAATACTTACAGAATAGGACCAAGAGTAAGTTGTTTGACACTGGAGCCTTTTGGACTCAATATCATGAAATATTTAAAGTAGATTTTTGAAGTGTCAGAGAGTCAAACCCTATGTAGAGCAGAGACAGAAGTCATGTTGAGGCCTAGGGTAGATCAGCTGGGATTTTGTGGGCCGGGCTTGAGGGGCTTAATGGCGCACTCCTGCTCTTATTCCTCATGTTCTTTAGTTCCTATCTTAACAGAAGGGAGACAGTCACAATATTCATCCATGCAGGATTGAACCAATCTGGGGTTAATTACTTGGAGAAAATACTTTGATTTACTTCAGATGTTTGTCCGGATATAGGAAACTTTGGAATTTACAATGGATTTTCCAACTTTTAATGGTATTTAGAGAAAAGTCATGCAAGCAACTGTCCTGTCCGTGTGTTTTTATCAAAACCATGTTTTAGCAGAAGAACATCAGTAGCTGTGAGACGAAGCTGTTGCATCTCTCACTCTCTATCTAATCCAGTACCCTCTTTTTTGCATCCAGTTCTGACTACATTCCTGAAGGTAGACACAGAAACTTAGAAAGGAGACTTCAGTGTCCATAACAGTGATTCCAGAAGAAGGAGAAGATATCAGCTACAACCTTGAACTGTCAGCTGAGGGCCAAAGTCTTTGGCTAGCTCTGGTCAGGTGAGGCGTCCCAGCTAAACTCATGATGAAGAGTCATTTGGACTCAAAACATTAGCTTGCTTTCTCTCCATGGATGCTACCTGATCTGTTGTGATTTCCAGCAATTTTTGTTTCCAGTACAGATTCCAGCACCTGCAGTAATTTGCTCCTGAACTATTACTCACCTTTGCTTACTTTCTTCACCTTAACCTGGCCAACATTAATCTTCTCTACTCTGTACTTTCATGTGTTTCATTCTGGTGCATATGTGTTTGCATGCAAGTTGTAGAAGTTGAGCTGAAGTCTTGCACTTTTATATTTTTACCTGATTTAGCCTAATAAAATAGGTTCAACCTAATAAAACAAACCCCTTGCTTGATAAAGTCTTTAGGAAACCTGCCTGTCTAATTCTGCATAATCTACACGTATATCGACAAGTATTCACTGAACTGGCAAATGCACCCTTCTTAAATGGAGTTAAACACTCGACTACAAAGGGATCTTAATCGAATGCGTCAATGGGCTTAAAGTGGCAGATGGATTTCAATCTGGATAAATGCGATATATTACATTTCAGTACAACAAACAAGGGTAGGGTGTATACAGTTAATGGTAGGGCCTTGGGTAGTGTTGTAGAACAGAGGGATCTAGGGGTGCAGGTACATAATTCTTTGAAGTTTGCATCACAGGATGTTTAAAAAGGTGTTTGGCACTCTTGCCTTCATTGCTCAGTCCTTTGAGTAAAGGAGTTGGGAAGTCACGTTGAGGTTGTACATTGGTGAGACCTCTTTTGGAATACTGTATCCAGTTCTAGTTGCACAGTTATAGCAAGGATATTATTAAGCTGGAGCAGGTTCAGAAGAGATTTACCAGGATGTTGCTGGGTATGGAACGTTTGAATTATAAAGAAAGGGACTTATTTTACTGGAGCGTAGGAGGCTGAGAGGCGACCTGACAGAAATTTACAAAATAATGAAGGGTAATGGTAATCGTCTTTTCCTTAGGATGGGGGATTTCAAGACTACAGACATATTTTTAAGGTGAGAAGAGAGAGATTTAAAAAGACATGGAGACAAATATTTACACAGAGAGTGGTTTGCGTGGAGAACGAACTTCCAGAGTGGGTACAATCAGAACATTTAAAAGACATTTGGATAAGGACACAAATAGGAAACGTTTGGAGGTATTTGGGCCAGGAGCAGGCGGGTAGTACTAGTTTAGTTTGGGATTATGTTCGACATAGACTGGTTGGACAGAAGGCTCTGTTGCCATGCTATATGACTCTATGACTCTATTTGTTTCAATCAAATGAGGAATAAAGAGGGAGGCATTTCACTCTTCCCCACCTTGTTTAAACAATGGACCTAACAAACCTCATACAGCACATGTGTCTATGACATCCATAGTCATTCACTTCCAGGAGATAACTTTGATTGTACCAAATCACTTCCTGTTAAACAGAAGCCTACCAGGATCATGTAGAAATCATTAGAGAGCTGGAGATGCAAAAGAACATTTCATATCATAACGTGGTCTTCGAATGAAGTAAAATCCCTTCAATTTTGCTGGATATTTATTTTATTTGACTTCCAAGACAGTATATTGGTCCTCACAGAGAGTTAATGAGTTTATAGAATGACAGTAAATGCAATCTAATGTAAATAAAGTCTTTCAAGGCCTGTGCAAACTCCTTGGATGCCACCGTGAATCTTTCACTGTGCCTATTCTAGCTCATCGCAAATAGTAATGTTTAATTTTCCTGACACTACATGTATTACATGGCTAATTAAATACAGTTTGGTGATGCTCCTGTTCAGGGACAGATAAGCATCTCTCATGATGAATCATTGCACAAACCAAAATATAGTCAAGACTATTGAAGTACATCTAACTCCCTATTTTGTACTGACATAGAAGATTAAACCTTGTCTCTTTTCAATATTGCTGCCATACCTATTGGTAGCTGAGCTCAGCATAATAATTAGCATCAATCCAGAATATGTTACCAGGAAAATTTTTCAATTTCCTGAATTACATTTGATGAGTTTTCCTCCAGAATATTTTTTAAACATGAGTAAAGTATTGATTTGCTTTGGCTTTAACAGCTGAAAGCAATGTATCCAGGCACATGAAATGTGAAGATTGGCTGTCTCTGGATAAAAATTTACATATCCATTGAGGAAATGGACAAACAGTTAGATTCTTATCTCTTCCAAGCCAGATTGAATAGGAATGGAAGTGAGAGGCGCTTTTGTGGGTCATTGGGCAGTGAAAAGTGATAGCGACCAAGTAATGGGGCTACTGAGAATTCAAAGCTACACTGCAAATACTGCAGTTATGAAATAAAAGCAGACCATTCTCAAAATGCTAAAACAATAGAAATACATATGTCAGATGCTGGAGATCTGAAATAAGAACAAGATAAAAAGCTGGTAAATTCTGCAGCTTGGGCAGGATCTTGAAGAGAAGTAACTGAAATGGAACAGCTCAATTATTGCCAGTAATGCATTGACAGCAGAATAGGCTTAACTCATATAAAAATTGAATTTGAGTGTAAAATGTCTGAAGAACTGATAAATAAACTTCAGGAAATGGCATCCTGCGCACTTACTGTGTCAGCACTGCCAACAAGAGGAATGGTGAGGCTGCTACAATTGGTCTTTATTTCCCTTGTCAAAGAAAAGGAAAATTAGATCAATTCCTACAGATGTTATTGTGCTATTTTTTCAGATGACCATTGCTGGTACCTTGTGGCATTTGCCACTGCTATCAATGTGTGGTCATGGGAAAGGGTTATATCTGATGGTTTGCTGCTAATTCTTAATTGGCTTTGCTTTGGTGGAGACTGACCTTTTAACCACTCCTTTGTCTATCCAACTGTTTTTGTCTCTCTTTGGGCTCTATTTCCACCTTTTTTTTATTCTCCCCTTCTTCCCCCACCCCATCTTCCGTAAAATATCAACCTTTTCTGAGTCACCATCTGAAGAAGGGTCACTGGGGTCAAAATGTTAAATCTGCTTTCTTTTCACAGATGGTACCAGATCTGCTTGAGTTTTCCAGCAATTTCTTCTTTGTGTTTTTGTTTCTGATTTCTAGCATCCACAGTTCTTTTGGTTTTTATCTTCGTTTTGGCTTGGACCTATCTTGTGTTTAGTGGCAGAGGTTATACCAGTATCTATAGACAAGGCATTGTTCCTAAATAACAATGATATTGCATGACGGTACTAAGTGCAACAAGATTTGGTCAAGCATAATTGCAAGGACATTACGAAGCTAATACAGTTTACATAAGCAATCCCTAAAAGCTGTAGTGGAGGTCCTTGCCTGAACTAAAGACTGGCTGTGGCATCAGTAGAATGAGTGGAACCAACATAAAATGAATGTTCAGCCCATCAGAACCATTACTTTATTAAAAAATGCCCCCAAGTATTTTCCCATTGCTTATCCATTATACACTTATGTATAAATTATCTTACATATTATCTTCATTGTTGACGATCCCTTGCAGATGAGGGTGACTCTCTTCCTCTCTCAGCGTGAGTCTGTAGGTGGTTGTACAGTCCAATGAAGTTTCTGCAGAATCTGCTACACTTGTGACAGAAGACGGTCATGGGAAAGGGTGGATGGGGCGTTAGTGTGGTAACATACTCCTCATGCTGTTTTTGCCCGGCTTCTGCTTTTTCCTGACAGTAAGCCTCAAGGTTATATTGTTACCCTATCTCCTCTCAAGCCCCTGACCTTACGAATTTAAGTGACCCGGATGGCTGCACATATTTTTTCAGCATGAGCTGTCTTTGGATATGGATAAATGGTATGTCTTTTATTTGGGCACTGTTCACTTTGCTTCTAATCTATGGACCATTTCTCTGTTGGAACATTGATAATTTCTAATTTCTAGACATCCTTGGTGAAAGACATAATTTTTGTAAATATTGTTTTTGTCCATAACCTTATTTAGATGACACTTCATATCCTGAATTTTCTCCTTGGATGACAATTGTTTATTGAATTTCCCCTTTGCAATATCATCTGTGGAAATCTTTAATTTTTCCTAATGTGTGTCTTTTGAACAAAGGTGGTGCAGTGATTAGCACTGCTGCTTCACAGCACTAGAGACCTGGGTTCAATTCCAGCCTCGGGCGACTGTCTGTGGGGAGTTTGCACATTGTCCCCGTGTCTGCATGGGTTTCCTCCCATAGTCCAAAGATGGTAAGGTAAATTGGTCATGGTAAATTGCCCCACAGTGAACAGGGATGTACAGGCTAGATGGACTAGTCAAGGTAAAAGTGTGTGGGTGTAGGACTGTTTTTCAGAGTGTTGGTGCCTAATTGATGAGCCAAACTGCCTCTGCACTGCTGTAGGGATTCTATTTTGCTGCTGGGTTCTTTTGCTAAGTTTCTTTAAATTTGTTTGATTTCAGCTTAAATAAATTCTAGGATATTTCCGTTCTGTAGCATCTGTCTAACTTTCTTCTCTCACCCTTTCATTGTTCCAAATACCTGCACTTCATGGAGCTTAATGTTGGCACGGATTTTCATTATGAGAAGTAAGAACTCTCTTTTCTAATCCTTTGCTTCCCCAGCCTGGTCTTTGCATCATTTTCTGCAAAGTTATTCCCTTTCCCTTAGGAATCACTAATATTAATCCCTGGACACATCAGTTGTTCCTTCTTCACTAAAATATCTGTACTTTCTAAGTATGGCTGAGTCTTCTGTCTTTTCCTTGCCTACACTTGCTCCAGCACTTCTTACCAGCTTCTGAATGAAGTTATGCTTTTGGAGAGCCTAATTTGCCCTATTGCTACTCCTAAGGATGCTGCAGTCTCTCTCTCTCTCAGGGATTAGGCTTTGGATACTGACAGACTGTCCATATCTTTTTAAAGCAGTGATGTCCTTAAATTAATAAAATCACCTGCTGCAACCTTTCACTTTTCTTCTGGGTCCTCAGAATTCTTCTCCTCATTATGGAGGTCGAATGCACATGACTGCAAAAATGTGGTATTAGTAACTACTTAAGCATTCAAATCTGCACCTCTGTTCAACATGTGCTATTTTCCTAGATTATCTATCCTAATATCCTAAGGTACTTGAAACCTCTACCAGTATGATATACTTGGTTAGCCTTGTGCTGGTTCAATGCTACCAATTTTCCTTTTCCTTTGTTTTCTTGGATCTGTCTCCTGATTTATGGTGGAGGACTGTACCTGCAGAAAAGGCACTGTTCTTAGTTAACAAGGGCATTTATTGCACAATACCATTAAATATGACTGCAGTTGGTCAGGCAAAAATATGAGGGCACAGGGAAGCTGATAGAGATACATCTATTCCATCTAAACACTAATGTGAAACTTCTGCCTCCATCCACAGAATGTGGAACATCAGTAGAATGGTAACGTGGACATTAGCTCCTTCACAGACATTACTTTGGATTGCAATTGTGAACATAGATGATGCAAAATTGATGGACTGATATGACCAGCTTAACTAATAAGCCTGTCCTATTCCATCATAGGCAGATATTGTGATTAAATACTTTATCCCTTGACCCCTCTCTCCTACTCTACTCTTGCAGTGACATAACCTCACACCAAGACAAAACATGTGTAGGGAAATACCAGGACCAATGTGGGAAAAACTGCTCTGGAAAATTTTTCTTTTAAACCTTTTTTTCTTTTAATTTGCAACCAACCAGGAGATCACAACAATCAAAGTTATCAGTAAAAACTCTTCCCTTCTATTTTTATTTTGTTCATTCTGGGGATTTGGACATTGCTGCCTGGGCCAACACTTATGGCTCATCCTTAGTTGCCCTTGAGAAGGTGATGGAGAACTTCCTATGGTAGCCCATGTGCTGTAAGTAGACCCACAATGGCTTTGGGGAGGGAAGTCTGGGATTTATAGCGAGCAATAAAAGGGTGAGTTCAGTACCCCATGAAGTATTGGTTAAACATTCTCCTGAAGGCAGTGGCGAGGGTTAAGAAAGACCCAAACCAGCCTGCATTCCAGAAATTTGTTGTTCGCTGGTAAATGAAGAATTACTGAGACTCCAACGGCTCTGGCTTTAAAGTTTGGCTTTTTTTTTTTAATTAATAGAATCCCTACAGTGTGGGAGCAGGCCATTTGGTGTATCAAATCCACAATGACCCTCTGAAAAGCATCTCACCTAGACCCATGCCCCTTTGCACTATCCCTACATTTCCCATGGCTAAAACACCTAACCTACATCCTTGGGCACTGTACGCAATGGCCAATCTACTTAACTTGCACATTTTCGGACTGTGGGAGGGGATCTATGCAGATATGGAAAGAAGGTGAAAATTCCACACAGACAGTGGCCCAAGCTTGGGAATGAACCTGGGTCCCAGGAGCTGTGAGCCACCATGCTGTTTCTGTACACAGACATTCTTGAGAACATACTCAGACAGGCTTGACACACCCACAATATTTCATCTGTCTGACAATGCAAGTGTCGGTGAATGAGTTATCAGTAATTCAATGTAAAATGCATTGCACATGACCATACCCAGAGAAAGAGAGTAAGAGAACTGAGGACTGAGAATAAAAATGGCAGCAATTTTCTGATATCAATCAGTTTAATCCTTTACATTTGCTGAGAGCATAGACAAGCTACGGCTTGCTTTGCAAAATTGAATTCTTAGCTTGTACCCCATTGTTCAATCTGGTTAAAAACTCTCAGTGGACAGTTTTTATTATCTTAGCAACTCCCATTCACTCAGGACAAGTGTGCAAATGAATGAATTGCATGTGTGCCTTCATCAGCCACATCACAGTTTTATCAGTGAAATGGATCTGATTAAATGTGGGATGCCTACCGCATATTTCTGCTTATATCAGACAAGTTCAGGATGGTGCAGTGGGTACTGACTCTCCGTGTGACTTTAAACAAATGCTAATCAGGTGAAACTAAACTTAGGTTCTGTCCTGTCCTTTGCAATGCTTGAGTGAGCTTGATAAATTGTGCGGGAAGTACGGTGCTTCCATGTTTAATGCAGATGTGTGCTTTGTTTGCTAATCAGAGATTACCTGCATTATATCCTGGACAGGCAACTTTATCTGCAGTATTCTGTAGATCTGCATGTTAACACTCTGGAGTGTTGGAAGACTTGTCGTGCCTTCAATAGTTGAAGGTCTGTTAATAATTGAAGGGAGAGATTATATGTAAGAACATAGAAAACAAAAGTAACCATTTCACATTTTGAACTTACTTGCCATTCAGTGAACCATGGCTGATCTTCAACTCTATCTTCCTGCACTATCCCTGGATCCCTCAATTCCATTAGTATCTAACAATCTATCAATCTCAATTTTCCTTTTCCTTTGTTTTCTTGGATCTGTCTCCTGAATGCATTCAGGAGACAGAGCATCTGCAACTCCCTAGGATACAGAATTTAGGATGTTCACAACCCTCTGAACGAAACAATATCCCATCATCTCAGTGCTAAATGGTTGATATCCTGAGATACTGAGAGACTCCCAGCCTGTGGAAACAGCTTGTCAGCATTTAGCATATGAAGCCCCTTAAGAATTTTATAACTTTCTATTAAATCCCCACTCCTTCCCTAAATTCAGGGCAAAGAAAGCCACAGTCTAGTCAGTCTCCTTTTTTTCAGGACAATCCCAAGTGTGCAAAAGAAGGTTTATGAGAATGTTACCAGGACTAGTAAGCCTGAGTTATAGGAAGAAGTTGGCCAGGATAGAACTGAATTGCTTCGAATGTAGGAGAATGAGGGGTGACCTTATTAAGGTGTATAAATTCATGAGGGGCAGAGATAGGGTGAATGTATATAGTCTTTTTCCCAGGGATGGGGATTTGAAAACTAGAGAGCGTAGGTTCAAGGTGAAAGTGGAAAGATTTGAGAAGGACCTCAGGGGCAACTTCTTCATGCAGAGAGTGGGGTGTATGTAGAATGCGCCGCCAGAGAAAGTAGTTGAGGTAGGTACAATAGCAACATTAAAAATACACTTGGATAGGTCCTTGGATGGGCAGAGTATAGAGGGATATGAACCAAATACAGGCAATTGGACCTAACTGAGTGGGCACCATAGTTTGGGCCAAAGGGCCTGTTTCTATTCTATATTACTCTATTGTATGACTCTATCCCAGGAATTTGTAAAGCGATCCTCTTTTGCATAAAACAAAACAAAGAAGTGGGGATGCTGAAGATGTGAAACAAAATGAGAAATCGTTGGAGAAACGCAGCTGGAAATGCAGCATCCGTGGGTAGAAAGCAGAGATAACATTTCAAGTCTGTTGAAGCTTCATCAGAACTCAATAGAAACTTTGTTTCACCCCAGTTAAGGCAACCTTATTCTACCTAAAAGAACCAAAAAACAACTGTGCAACAGTATTCAAAGTGGGGATTCCACAATGATCCTAACTTAACTCTAGTAAGAGATAGCAAGAACTGCAGGTATTGGAGTCTCTAATTTTAGTAAGACTTCTTTATGTTTACGCTTCAATCTGCTGGTCAGCTCCTTCTCTAACTGCTTCCCTAAGATTTCTTTATCCATGGTGTCCACGGAAGTGCAGTCTAGGCAGATGAGCCATGGTAAAATGCAGGATAGTGTGAGGATAGTGGGGGGACTGGGACTAGATTGGTGCTGACTCGATGGGCTGAAAGGACTCTTTCTGCACAGTAGGGGTTATATGAGTTAGTAGGTAGATCCAATTGTAACCAAGTGTGACAATGCCTTCACTTCAAAGAAGTGTGAGGGAGGGCATGCCAGGAGCAGAACCAGGCATACCTAAAAATGAGATACCAACCTGGTAAAGGCACAAGAAAGGACTAGTTGCATGTCAAACAGCAAGTGATAGATACAGCTAAGCAATCCTATAACTGATGGATCAGATCTCAACTCTACAGTCCTGCCAAGGTACGTCAGGAATAGTGTTGGATAACTAAACAACTCATAGGAGGAGGATGCCCCACAAATATACCTGTCTCAATGATGGGGGAGACTAGCACATCAACGAAAATATTTGTAACAATGTACAGCCAGAAGTGTCAAGTGGATTCAACTCCTGCAGATACCTCAGTATTGCAGGATATAACAAGATTATTTATATTTATGCAGCATCGCTCATGTGGTGTAATTCCAAAGCATATCACAGGAATGCCATCAAATAAAACATAATAAAACATAATGCCGACTACATTTAGGGCAGCACGATGGCACAGTGGCACAGTGGTTAGCACTGCTGCCTCACAGCGCAAGGGACCCAGGTTCGATTCCACCCTCGGGTGACTGTCTGTGTGGAGTTTACACATTCTCTCTGTGTCTGTGTAGGTTTCCTCCAGTTGCTCTGGCATCACCCCACAGTCAAAATATGTGCAGGGTAGGTGGATTGGCCATGCTAAATTGCCCATTGTGTTCAGGGATGTGTAGATTAGGTGGTTCTTAATGGGGGATGGGCCTGGGTGGGGCGCTCTGAGAGTCAGTGTGGACTTGGGCCAAAGGGCCTGTTTCCACACTATTGGGATTCTATGATTTGATGATACATATTCAGCCCAAATCAATTCACTTTATGTGGTATCAGGAAATCACTGGAAGCCCTGGATATTGCAAAGGCTGCAGAACCACCAACACTCTGGTACACAAGTGCTATACCACAGTGCTCCAAAACGTACTGCAAGCTGTTCCAGTGCACCAATTATATTGGCTTCTAAGCAACAAGATGGGAAATTGCACAAGGATGTCCTCTAGTGCAAAAGCAAGACCAATCTGACCCATTAGTCTACTCTTGATACTCAATAAAGTGATGGAAGACATCATCAACAGTGCTAGCAAGCAGCACTTATTGAGTAACAATTATCAAGTTTGGGTTTCACTTGACAACTCAGTTCCTGACCTCATTACATCCTTAGTTCAAACTTGAACAAAAGGGCTGAATTCCAGAGATGAGCTGAGAGCAACAGCCCTTGACATAAATACCACATTTAGCTGAATGGGGAACTCAAACAAACTTCAAGTCAATTGGGAATCAGACGGAAACTCTCTGATGCTCAAAGTCCTACTAGGCACATTGGAATTTGGTTATGGTTATTGGAGGTCAGTCATTTCAGCTCTGTACAAGAGTTCTTCAGGGTTGTGTCCTAGATCAAACTATCTCCAGCTGCTCCATTAACAACACCCCCCTCCATCACATGGTGAGATGTGGTAATGTTCACTGATGACTGCACAATGTTGGGCATCATTTGTGGCTCCTCAGACACTAAAACAGTCCAGTCTCAATGCAGCAAGTCTCAGACAATATGCAAGCTTTGGCTGACAAATGGCAGGTAACGTTTGCAACACACAAATGTCAAACGATGACAACCTCCAATAAAAGGGATATAACTGTCACCTCATGACATTCAATGGCATTACTGTCAATGAATCCCCCAATGTCAAAATATACTGGGCATCATCATTGACCAGAAACTGAACTGGACTAGATATATAGATACTGTGGCTGCAAGAGCAGGTCAGACATTTAGAATCATTCAGTATGTAATTCACACCCTGATCCCTCAAAAACCTGTCCACCATCTATAGAGTGCAAGTTGACCATTGATAATTTAGCATGGCCAGTCCACCTAGACTGCATATCTTTGGACTGTGCATGGAAACCAGAGCACCCAGAAGAACTCTACGCAGACACAGAGGGAACATACAAGTTCCACACAGATGGTCACCCAGGGCTGGAATTGAATCTGTTAACCACTGAGCCACCATGCTGCCCAAAGTCCTTCTCATTTATGTTCATTCTTTCCTTGACTACAATTCTAGGCATAAGGATCTAAGACTTGTGCTTTCCAATGGCGATAGTCCAGAGAGGAAATTTCTCAAAGATCCTTGAAAAATTTGCCCCCTGTTCCATTTACCAATTGTTTTTGTAATACATCTCACAGTTAATATGCAGTGTATCTTTAATAGAGGTCTCACTGTATCATCAGTGTATCCTAACGTGATCTGAAGATATAAAGGTCTCATAATCTATGTTAACGGGGGTCATTTGAATCACGACACACTGATTACAATATGTTCTTGTTTGTAACTAAATGGCTTAATATTAGCCCAGATACCGAAGTGGCTCGAACTCTAATATTTATATATACCAGAAACAGTATGAAAACTTTGTTGAATCTTTTAATACTATGTTCCAACATTTAGCTCTGATGTTATCAGAGTGAACATAAGCATCGTCACATCAGGTTCAACAGCAGTTCATGGTGAGCAGCAGTGACCATTAATAAAAAGAGTTCAAGTTCTCATTGGTAGATAATTGGAAAGCTCATTGAAGATCAAATAGATGACAACCTTGGCATTCAGATAATTAACAGCATTAATTTCTGTGAGCAGAAATTGAAAATTGAACAGTCAGAAATAAAACTTTTTTCTTTGTCTTTGAAACCTAATTTCAGTCAAGCTAGAACATTTGTCTACTTTAACAAAAACAAACCAACAACCTGGTTTCCAATTTAAAATTTAGAAAAGCAGTCAATGGCCACTTACAGTATAGTTACAAAACTCTCTAGAATGAACTTACAACTTTTAAGACACAGAGATGTAGTTTTCTAAATGAAGAAGACATATGTGTGTGCAAAAGTTGGTTAGTTCCACTATTGTGTCTCACCAATTCGGTGGCAAAATACAGGGAAGCTCCTAAAATGTCATCTCGGCATCCTTGGAGAAAACACTTTCTAGTGCAGAAACTTGTCAAAAAGTGACTAAAGCTCAATAAAGGAGCAATGGCAGTGAAAAAAAGTGAAATAGAAACAGGAAAGTAAAAATGTGAGAATAGCTCAAAAACAAAGCAAACAAACAGAGCACCCTAAGATCCATCAATCTCTTTCTGGAATATATCCTATCCAGTGACTTGGCCTCCACAAGTCTTCTGTGGTTGAGAATTCCATAGGTTCAGTTTACTTTAAAAGGGACCAAAGGGGCAGTTTGTTCAGGCAGAGGGTGGTGAGTGTATGGAATGAGCTGCGAGAAGATGCTGGAGGCTGATACAGTTACAACATTTAAAAGGCATCTGGATGGATATATGAATAGGAAGGGTTCAGAGGGATATGGGCCAAATGCTGGCAAATGGGACTAGATTAATTTAGGATATCTGGTCAGCATGCATGAGTTGGACTGAAGGGTCTGTTTCCACGCCGCATAGCGCTATGACTCTATAACTCTGGATGAAGAAATCTTTCCTCATTTCAGTCCTGAATGGTTTACCTGTCATGCTGAGACAATAACCCCTATTTCTAGAATCTCTAACAAATGTTTTTGGTTGGGTCACCAAGCTGGCTCATTCCTCTGCAGACGTTTCATTATCCTGCTGGGTAACATCATCAGTGCAGCCTCCGATGAAGCGCCATTGTGTTTTCCCACCTGTTATTTAAACTCTGGAGTCCGTTGATCTGGGTTGATCTCGAAACAATGAGCCAGTTCGGCAAATCAACCAACCACAACATCCACTACCTAAGCTACAATTCTACACAAAAACCTTGGAATCTCTAATGAAGGAAGACAACCTCCCCACATCTAGTCTGCGTAAGCTGGTTTAGAATTTTATGTTTCAATCAGATCCCTTCTCATTACTCTAAATTCTGCTAAATATGGGTCCTTTTTTATACATTTGTTCGTTTTTTTTCTTAGGAGTGATTAGTTCATCTGGGCTTGTCATCATTTCTTTGGAGGCAAGGTGAGGCTTCACAGAATTAATGCACCCAGTCTTTACTTGGAATATCAAAAAAAAACACATGTTTGTTCATTGAAGACATTCGAGTTAATAATCAACTTTAGGGTTAACAGACTCCAGTTCATCATTCGGAGACAAACTCCAAACAGTGTTCTGCTATCCTTTAAGCTGTTTTTGCTCCCTCTGTAGAGTTGCGGCCAACTCAGGGAAATAAGTAGTTATAAGTTGCAAAAACAGAAGTTTGCAACAGTTCTGGGGAAGGGTCTTACCAGACTGGAAACATTAGCTTTGATTATTTCTTCACAGATGCTGCCAAACCTGCTGAGCTTTTCCAGCAACTTCTGTTTTTGTTCCTGATTTACAGCATCCACTGTTCTTTTGGTTTTTACTTAGTTACAAGTTGCAGCTTGACTGATGGTGAACCAGGAGAATGCAGTCATTGGTGAAAAGAAGTTCACAGATAAATAGTTGGTTCTGCGAGCCTGAATACACCTGTGTTTGAAAAAAACCTCCATCAGTCCAGAAGGATGCATTGGCTCCATCCTGAAGGTCTTCCCATTTCTGCTGCAAAGGAAGAAGATGACGAATAAGTTCTGGGCCAGCATACATCCCGACCTGATGCAATTGGAGGCTCAGATGAGACTCAAGAGTTTGCTGTTGCATTTGACTTGTCCTTTCTGATTGTCACGCTTTGACTTCATCATGACGAGTGGCCATCTGCATTTTTCAAGGATTTTCTAAAGATCCAAATGTTAACATGCTGACCGCTTTATTATTTGTTTCTTGTACCCTCATGTTAACTTTATGATTCATGGCAAGGGTTCTCTGCAATATCAAGATTTCCCAAAGCTCGTCATTTAAAAAAACAGTATACATAGGCAGTCCCTGAGTTGTGAGCAGGTTCTGTTCTTTAATCCACTCACAAGTCAATTTGTATACAAGTCAGAAATCAGTGCAGAATAACACAAAATAACTTTTTGTTCCTGATTTACAGCATCCGCAGTTCTTTTGGTTTATATACAATATAAAATTAGCTATTCATAAAAGTAGGAAACATTTATATATCTGATATTAAAAATTATACCCCTGTATTGGATCACATTTGTAAATACAAGCATTGGTAAGTAGATCAGTTGTAATTCAAGGACATCCATACTTTCCTATTTTCATCTAACAAAGTGGATATTCTACATTTCTTCAAGTATTCCATCTCCCATGTTTGTGTCCACCCCACCAATCTGTCTCTATTGCTTAGCAGCTTCTTTGCACCGTCCACACAGTTTACTTTCAAACATAATGATTCTTACTTTAGAAATATTTCTTTCTGCTTCTGCCTGCCATCTATTAGCTATGAAGAATGAGGCTTGCAGTATTACCTCAAGGATAACAATCCTATGTCTGAGTCACAAGGTTTTGAATTTGAACCTTCCCCGCATCACTTCATATTGGTTGACTGCCAGGTAGCAAAGGTTAGCTGAAACAGCTTTTTCAGAAGAGTATTAAACTGTCGATCGAAAAGTTCCCAGATTAATCCTGGAGTTTGGCAGTGCATGTGATTGTCCCCCACTGTTGTCCCCCACAAGACCCATAGCCTTGAATGTTATAACATTTCAAGTGCTCATCCAAGTATTTTTTTAAGGTTATGAGATTACTCAACTCATCTACCCTCCCAGGCAGTGCATTCCAGACTCCTACCACCCTCTGGTTGAAAAACATTTTCCTCAAATCCACTTTAAACCTCCTGCCTTTCACCTTATTGACCTGTTGAACAAGGGGAATAGCTGCTTTCTATCCACTCTGCCCATGCCTCTCATAATCCTGTACATTTTTATCAGGTCCCCCCTTAACCCTCTATGCTCCAAAGAAAACAACCTGAACCTATCCAGTTTCTCTTAATTGCTGAAAGGTTCCATCCCAGGCAACATCCTGAAGAATCTGCTGTGCTCCCCTCTGTAGTGCAGTTATATCCTTCCTATAGTGTGGTGACCAGAACTGCACTCAGTAACCCTGCTGTGCTCTGATCAAAGTTCTGTGCAGCTCCAACATGACCTCCTGCTCTTAGAATCAATGGCTCAACTGTTCAAAGCAAATGTAATGCATGCCTTCTTATTCATCCCAATAAGCTCTCCAGCTACCTGCGGGAATCTGTGGACACAACATCCAAGATCCTTCTGCTCCTCAGAGTTTCCAGGCATTCATCCAGTGCTTCCTTGACCTTTGTAGGGCCTACCTCCCAGAAATGAACAATGTATTCCGGCCACTCCAGGAGAGGCCACAGCTATCTTTGTTTCCACTGCAACTGTGGGTGCTCATCCGAAAGTGAGTGTCAGACTCTGTCTCTACATAGAGGTGAATCCCCTAGCATCAATGGGCCAAAGGGCCTGTTTTGTACTGCATGGCTCTAAGATAGCAGTCCCAGTGAACTCCACCTTTCCAAAGCCCCACCCAATCTGTCCACATGAAGTGTATCTCCCCCCCCACCCCGCTCAACCTTATCCCATCCCCTCAGCCCCAGACATGGCAGTTCAAAAATGCCAAGTCTGCTTGAGCAATGTCCCCCCACCCCTCCAACAGTCCCTTCATTTCAGGGTGCTGTTTACTGTCTATGACTGCCCCTTCCCGCATGGTCACTCTCTGTCTCCTGCTGTACCATACCTTCCCCTTCCATCTTGAGCAGCTGCCACGCTCCCCCCCCACCCCACCCTCATTGTTGTCACTGTCCCTGAAACCCAGTATTCTGACTCTTGTTCCCACAATTCTGTCCCTCAGCCTCCTTCCCATCCATTGCATTGGACCCCACCTTTGATGTTTAACAGATGGAGCATCCCCTCACTTCCAGACTTACCATGACCCCACTCCATGATCAAGTTAGCCAGGCAGCTGTAAACAATGATTGACCAGATCCCCGAATGACATCTGTACAACTCCCACATTGTGTTCCTCTGACTGGTTGGATTCGATCCACTGGGAAAGCTGCCCATGACCCACTTCCTGGACAGTAGAAGCATAAACTCTCTGGCTGTGAATGTCCTGAGCGAAGGTCAGACCATGCCCAAGTCCATGCTTGGCATTTCATTTCTATCCAGTATGTGGTAGACCAGAATGTGCAATGAGGAAAGATTCAATGTCAATGAGGGGCAATAACAAGCCCATATTAAAGATAAGGTCATTAGAGAACAATAAGGAGTGTCATGCCTCAGGCAAGGAGAGAGATTGAGAACGATATCACTTCATAGTAACCACTGCTGGTGCAGGAATTGAACACACACTGTTGGCTTCACTTGGTATTGTAAACCAGCCACCCAGCCACCTGAGCTAATTTACCCTCCGTGAAGACTGCAATTTGTAACTCCCGACATCAAGAATGGCCTCCAAGGCCTCCTCATGCAATTAAGAATATAAGAACATAAGAAATAGAAGCAGGAGCAGGCCATTTGGCCCATTGAGCCTGCTCTGCTATCTAATAAGATCAAGGCTGATCCTTTTGTGGACTCAGCTCCACTTACCCACCTGCTCACCATAACCTGTAATCCCTTTACTGTTCAAAAATCTATCATTGCCTTAAAAACATTCAACAAGATTCCCTCAACCAGTTCACTGGGCAGGAAATTCCATGCATTCACAACCATTTGGGTGAAGAAGCTCCTCCTCAACTCAGTCCAAAATCTGCTTCCCCTTATTTTGAGGCTATGCTCCTGAGTTTTACCCTCTTGCACCGGTGGAAACAATCTCCCTGCTTCTATCTTATCTGTTCCCTTCGTAATCGCATATATTTCTATAAGATCCCAGATTTCTCCCCACAGTCCACAATGTTCCAGCGCTCTTAAGAAATGATGAGTTGATACTGTAAAAGATATATTCCATTATCTCAGAACAGGTTAAACAAATGATGTAACACATCACATATTTGCAACGCAGATGCTGTGAGTGCACAGCCCCGACATAATCAGGTTTGTTTTTTGTTCGAATTTCATTTGAATGCAACATTCAATGTATTAAAAGTATGTAATATCCATTTACGTATTTATTTATGATTTATTGATTCAGATTTGACATTGGTGATGGTTTGAGTTGTTCTAACATCCATCTCAACCGCAAGATTGTTCAGATGGCTCCACATCGACATCAAATAAATCAATGTGGGATATGAATGAAAAGAACAGTAACCATTCAGAGGTAACATGTCTTCCCCCGACCAGTAACATCAGGAGAGGATAGAAGGATAATTAGTGTGAATCAAAGATTACTTTTTAAATTAAATCTTTGTTTTAAATCAGATTTGTTACACAGAGAGTGGTCTGTATGTAGAATGAACTTCTAGAGGAAGTGGTGGATGCAGTTACGGTTATAATATTTAAAAGGCATTTAGGTAAGTACATGATGAAATATTTCCAGGGTTATGGGCCAAGCGCAGGCTGGCGGGACTAGTTTAGTTCAGGATTATGGTTAGCATGGACTGCTTGATCCGAAGGGTCTGCTCCTGTGCAGTATGACTCTAAATTGGCAAAGTCATGTGAGTGCTGCATTTTATTTTTTGCTTCTGACTGCTGATTATTTGTGAACTGATGGCAGTGTTTTACAGAAAATGAGACATTTCAATTGCAGCCTTTGTGGGGAGGAAGGGGCGTAATACCATTGCGATGAGTAACTTGGAGAACTCTGAGGGTCTGGCTAAAATCCCACCAAATTTGACGGAGTTTGAATTCAATCAAAAAAAAACAGAATGGAATTTAAAATTGGATGATGTTGATTGCTATTTTAATGAAACTACTGGTTCATTAATTCCCTTTAGGAAAGGGGGCAATCAACCTACCATGCTTCAGTGTCCCGGCCCTCCAGATACATGGCATTGTATCAGAGAATCCCCACAATGCAGGAAGAAGCCATTCAGCCCATTGAGCCTATGAAGAGCTCCCCATCCTACTCCCATAACTTCACATTTCCCATGGCTAACCCACCTAGCCTGCACATCCTTAGATGCTGTAGGCAATTTAGCATGGCCAAACCACCCAACCTGCACATCTTTGGACTGTGGGAGCACCTGGAGGAAACCCATACAGACGCAGGGAGCATGTGCAAACTCCACACAAACAGGTGGATCACTCTTCCCTGCCCTTTGAGATGGCCTGCCAAGCCACTCAGTTGTATTAACGGAGTCTCAGAAAAGGAACAATATCCGACAAAGCATCTGCCACTGATCTAGGCATGTTCCATGTGGTTAATGAGTCATGCAACACCACAAAAAGGGTCACAAAATGTACTGTGGGTGGGGAATTTTAAGGCTGGTTTGGCAGCAGCAATACTGATCAAGCTAGTCAAGTCCTAAAGGAAAACGTTGCTGGACTGGGTCTGTGGGAGGTGGAGAGTGAACCAACATAATAGGGAAACACACTTGACCTCATTCTCAACAATCTGCCTGTCCATAGCTGCAGGTATCCTTGACATTATGGGTGGCAGTGACTACTGCATTGTCTCTGTGGAGCTAAAGTCCCATCCTTGCTTTGAGATTACTCTGTGTTAGGTTGTATAGCACTTATATCATGCTAATTGAGATATACTTAGAACAGTTCAACTCAAGACTAATGACCAATCCATGAGGTGCTGTGAGCCATCGGCAGCAGCAGAAATTTATTCCAACACAATCTGCAATTTCATGGCCTGACATATTCTCCCATGCTTTCAATAATATCAAGCCATGGGATCAACCCTGATTCAATGCAGGAGGCATGCCAGGAGCAGCACCAGATATACCTAAAAACTTGGTGAAGCTACCAAACAGGATCACTTGTGTGCCAAAATGCATAAGCAAAAAGTGATCCAACAAAGTGATTCCTTGATCTACAGATCAGATCTAAATTCTGCATTCCTATACGGTCATGAATGGTAGTGGACAACAAAGAAACTCACTCAAGGAGAAGGCTCCACAAATATCCCCATCCTCAGTGATGGGGGAGTCAAGCATGTTAGTGCAAAAGGTAAAGCTGAAGCATTTGCAACAACCATCAGCCAGAAATGTTGATTGGATCATCCAAATCAGCTTCCTCCTGAACGTCAGAGATCTTCAGCCAATTCAATGCAGTCCAGGTGGAATCAGGAAATTGCTGAAAAGGTATTGGACACTGCAAAGGTTATTGGCCTTGACAATGTTCCAGCAATAGCACTGAAGAACTTGTGGTGCCCATAGTCAAGTTGTCCCAGTGTAGCTTTTTAAAAAAAAGAGCTATCCACTCATGAGATGTGGACATTGCTGGCTGGCCAGCATTTTTTATTGCCCATGAGAAGGTGGTGGTGAGCTCTAATGGTCTTGATTAGATTTGTAGCTTGAGTTGTGGATGCTGTGGTGGTTGGCTTGCTGAACTGGCTCGTTAGTTCGCAGATGTTTCATTACCCTGCTGGGTAACATCATCAGTACAGCCTCCGATGAAGTGTGGTTGTGTTTTCCTGCCCGGTATTTAAACTCTGGGTCTGTTGAATTTGATTACCTCATTTCCGGTTTTCCTTCCCTGTGGTGTGTGCATAGGGTCTAGTTCTATGTGTTTGTTGATGGCCTTCTTGGTGGAGAACCAGGCCTCTAGGAATTCCCGTGCTTGTCTCTGCTTGGCCTGTCCTAGGATCCTGATGTTGTCCCTATCGAACTGGTAGTTCTCCTCTTCCGTGTGAATGGAGATGAATGAGTATTGGTCGCGTCTTCTTGTTGCTAGTTGGAGTTCACGTACTCTTGTGGCCAATTTTCTTCCTGTCTGTCTAATGTAATGTCTGTCACAGTCTTTGTATGCAACACCAGGCAGGAAAACACGACGATGCTTCATCAGAGGCTGTACTGATGATGTTACCCAGCAGGGTAAAGAAACGTCTGCAAACTAATGAACCAGCTCGGCAAGCCAACCAACCATAGTGGTGGTGAACTGCCTTCTTGAACCGTTGCAGTTCAAATGCTATAGGTTGACCCACAATGCTTTAAGGGAAGATGTTAACACCGAAGGAATGTTATATCACTAACATCTACCTAACCATGTGAAAAATTGTCCAGGCATGTCCTGACCATAAAAAAAAGGACAATTCCAACCTGACCAATTATTGCGCCATCTGTCTGCTCTCAATAATCAGTAAACTGAAGGAAGGGGTTAGCAACAGTGTTATAAAGCAGCACTTACTCAGCGATCAACAGCTCACTGACATTCGGTTTCAATTCCACCAGGGTCACTCAGCTCCTGACCTCATTACAGCCTTGTTTCAAACAAAGACAAAAGAGCTGAACTCTAGAGGTAAGGTGAAAGTGACAGCCCAGGGCCACATTTGGCAAAGTCTGGCATCAAGGAGCCCCAACAAAACTAGGATCAAAGGGGATCAAGTGAAATCAGATTTGAAAATGTTACCAACAGACGAGTTACACACAGTAAGCTCTGATGAATTATACTGTAAAATTGACCTTTTCTTTTCAGTCATGCTAATTAAAGAAAATATGTAGCCCAAGATACCACAGACAACTCTTTTGCTCTTCCTTAGAATAGTGCCATGCAATATTTCACACCTAGCTGCGAATGCAAAGGGAGCTTTGATTTAATGTCTGGTAAAATAGAATGTATCTCTGACTGAGTAGCACTCCCTCAGGCTTTTATACGTAAGAACCTGGAGTAGAATCCTCACCTTCTGTTTCTGAGATAGGAGAGTAACCAACTGAGATCAGCAGGTCCACAGCTGACACTGGCATTTATACGGCCCCTTCAATGCAGGAATATATCCTAAAGCATCATCAGGGGCATTATCAGAGACAGTTTGGAAATTAGAACAGGTGCCCAAGTGGTAGATTCATGAGATAGGTTTTAACAAATGTGCGAAGGCTCAGAGATGTTCAGAGATTGAGGGAGGAAATTCCAGAGCTTAAAGCTAAGGCAACTGAAGAAATGAGTGCAATGGTGGGATAAAGATGTTCAGGTAGGACAAGAGTCCAGAATTGGAGAATTGAGTATCGGAGTTGGGAGATCTTGTTACAGCTTTACAGAACATTGGTTCGGCCACTTTTAGAATACTGCTTTCAATTCTGGTCTCCCTGCTATAGGAAAGATATTGTGAAACTTGAAAGGGTTCAGAAAAAAATTACAAGGATGTTGTCAGGGGTGAAGGGTTTGAGCTATAGGGAGAGGCTGAATAGGAGCTATTTTCCCTGGAGCATTGGAGGCTGAGGGGTGACCTTATAGAAGTTTATAAAATCATGAGGAGCACATAAAGGATGAATAGTCAAGGTCTTTTCCCCAGGGTAGGGCAGTCCAAAACTAGAGAGGATAGTTATAAGGTGAGAAGGTAAAGATACAAAAGGGACCTCAGGGGCAACATTTTCACGCAGAGGGTGGTATGTGTGTGGATTGAGCTGGATGGGTATATGAATAAGAAGAGTTTAGAGAAATATGGTCCAAATGCTGGGAAATGGGACTCGATTAATTTAAGATATCCGGTCAGCATGGACGGGTTGGACCGACGGGTCTGTTTCCATGTTGTAGAGCTCTATCACTATACATGCAGAGTTCTTCGAGGTTTGCAGTCGTAAGAGTCATACAGCACAGAAAAAGACCCTTCGGCCCAACCAGTCCATGCCGAACATAATCTCAAACTAAACTAGTCCCACCTCCCTGCTCCTGGCCTATATCCCTCTGAACCTTTTCTTTTCATGTACTTTTCCAAATGTCTTTTAAACGTTGTTATTGTACCCAAATCCACTACTTCTTCAGGATGTTCATTCCACATGTGAACCACCCTCTGCGTAAAAAATTTGGCCTTCATGTCTTTTTTTAAATCTCTCTCTTCTCACCTTAAAAATGTGCCTCCAAACTTGAAATCTCCCAAACCCAGGAAAAGACAACCACCATTAACGCTATCTATACCCCTCATTATTTCGTAAAATTCTCTAAGATGAAATCTCAACCGCCTGTGCTCCAGTGAAAAAAAAGTCCCAGCCTTTCCTTTTAACTCAAACCTTTCATACCCAGCACATCATGGTAGAGAGGAAGGACACCTGGAGTTGACCGGTTTGCTCTACTGTGCTCGTTGTCATTTTCTCAGCTTTTATTTGACTTTTGTCGTCCCATTGCCAATCACATTTTGCCTCAGTTATGGAAATGAAAGATGCGAATGAAGATGTGAGAAATTACTGCATTGGGACCATTTTAAAGCAACGAAAAATTAATTTTCTGATAGATACAGATTAGTGCGCTCCTCTGGAAATTGTTGAGTCCTGGGAGTGACTGAGTAGAATATTAATCCAACATCATCTTTCTTGGCCTCACATTTAATATTTAAACAGATAAGGCTAGAACATCAGAAAGAGAGAGGTAGATTCAGGTTACTGATGGGACAACATCAGTCTTAGTGATGGGAGTCTTCAGGGTTATGATTAATGGGTTATCTTGTGCAATTTTGTACTTTGATTAACCTGTTGAATATTTTGTGCAGGAAAACTTGACGTTTCGGGCCTAAACCCTTCATCAGAAAATTTTCTGATGAAGGGTTTAGGCCCGAAATGTCAAGTTTTCCTGCTCCTATGATGCTGCTTGACCTGCTGTGTTCATCCAGCCCCATGCTTGTTATCTCGGATTCTCCAGCATCTGCAGTACCTTTTATCTCGAATATTTTGTGCGTTTGTTTTTTACCTTTCCAATCTCCAGCATTTGAGATATGATGTACTTGACAAGTTCCTGAATTCTTAATGCTCAGGTAAATCTTGCAATTGCATTCTGTGATCAAGAACCAATTAAACTGCAGTAGAATCCCTACAGCCCTTGTTTCAGACAGAATACATGTGAACTCTACAGATTGCATACTGGACATCAGTACCTCAACATACTCTAAACAGGCAGCAATACAGAGTCTGTAAGTATCTAGACACTGTGCGAACACCTAATGATGGACACTGTGTGATCAGGTATCCATTAGCACTTAATAAGGATATCCATGAGATTTGGACAGATATAAAACCAATAAAATAAAACAGCAATACTTGGAAATGAATGTACTGATCATACTTATTCTCCATTTGGAAGGATATGAGATGAGCCAGACCAGAAAGTGACATTTGGCTGTTTTTCTGGTTTTTCTTTCTAGGTTGGTGTTGAGCATTTGAACAGAAGGATTTGAGAGGCATTTGGTTATGGAAATAAAGAAGCCAAGCCAAGGTTATGCTGGAATTGGGCGATGCTTTGGCCGCTGAGAAATGACAAGTATTGAGACCAGGTATGGAATGCCTTGACCACCTTAAAGGGAACGTGGACTCTGACTCATTTCCATCAGTTACACTCAGTTTCACAGCCAGACAGTGAGGAGGAAGGAGATGGATTTTGGGAAAGGAGGATGAAAGGATGGAAATGATAGACGTCCTGGTGCAAACGAGAAGAAACAAAGGCTGATCAAAGACACCAGAGCAAACGCGATGGGTGAAGCACATGAAGTGATTTTGTGACAGAGCTTAGGCGACATGGTAGCTCAGTGGTTACCACTGCTGCCTCACAGCATCAGGGAACTGAGTACAATTTCAGCCTTAGGCAACTGTCTGTGTGAAGTTTACACATTCTCCCTGTATACATGGGGGTTTCCTCCAGGTGCTGCAATTTCCTCCCATAGCCCAAAGACGCGCAGGTCAGTTGGATTGGCCATGATAAATAAATTGCCCCAGAGTGTCCAGGGATGTGCCAGTTTGGTAGGCTAGCCATGGGAAATGCAGGATTACAGGGATAGGGGAATGGGTCTATGTGGGAGGCTCTTCAAAGCATTAATGTGGGTTCAATGTGCTGAATTGCCTGCATCCATTCTATGGATTCTAAATCATCTTCAATGGATTGATGATGTAACTTATGGATTTGGAGCAGGCAGAAGAAGCTGATGAATCTTCATGGACATCATGAGTGTTATAAATCAAAGAAACCCCTTCAAAATATAAAAAGAAGATAGTCTGGACTCTATCATTTTTCTCTTTTAAAGATCAGTATTAGGTATTCTGTTCTAGATGAAAATCGCTTGGTTAATATACTCAACTTTAAGCAAAGCATACGTTATTCCGAGGAAGGGTCACTCAACTCTAAATGTTAATTTGATTTCACTGCACAACTTTTTGCCAGACCTACTGAGCTTTTCCAGCAATTTCTGTATTCAATTTCCACATCCAGTTTCAATGTGCCAGCAACTGCAGAAAGCTAAAACTAAAAATCCTATTTCTGTGGGAGCTTCACTCAACCCATTCAGGCTGCTTCTATTGTACCAACTTAAAAAAAAAGGCCTCACAAGCTGTTTACTTTATTGGCTTGAGCAGACTGCTCAGTGCCTCTGTCTCAACCTTTCTTCATAAATTGAAAAAAAAGGACAAAATATACCTCTTAAACCACAGTATTGTCACAGGAATGGAGAAGACAAGAGAGATAGCAGAATTGAGAGAAAAGAAATTGTAAATTGGAGGGCAGTGAAGTGGAAGGACAAAGAGCTAGAGGAATGTGATTGTTCAGTGGAGTACGGAGGGGAGGAACCACTCAAAGCAGTTGCTAACACAGTAAATGTCACTGATAAGACAAGCTTAAAAGGATGGTGCTTCTTGAGGATCATAAATAAAAGTCAAGAGGAATGGGAGGGAATTGTGATTTCTAAAGGGAAAATCTGACGAACAGAGAAGATGGAGGGCTCAGAACAGGATCCTGCAACAAAAGCCATTCCATTGCCAAAATGATTTGAATAAAACACGCAATGGTATTCAGTCCAGTAATTAACGAGGTTTTCTTAAGTTGGAAAAATGACTGAGTCAGAGGAAGAAGTAGGGTAAGTCATGGTGGAGTAATGGTTTCTGGAGGAAGGGCATTATGTTTATTTATGGAGTGCCAATGAAGGAAGCAAAGAAACATAGAAACCTCCGAAGAAACAGGTACTGGATATTTAGCTTTTACAAAAGGGTCCACCTAAAAGTTCACTCTGGAGCCAGTGATAACAGAAGGCCAATTTGACAACCAGCAAATGAGTGAAGACTTGTTCAGGAAATAGTAAGTTATTGCAAAATATTGGACTCCCCTGTTCCAGATCTGTTCTAATAAGACAGTTCAGGCATTTATGTTCAACTTCTAGCTGTATTGAACAATGACAGAAAAGGGGTTAATGTGAAGTTGTGGTGGAATCTACATCGTCATTGGAAGAAAGTCTGTACTTTTGGTTTGCTAAGATTGTAAATTTCATTAACTTCCACCATCTCTATTGTAATGCCACAGAGCAAATTTAATAAACCTGTGTCTACTTTATATGACAATGCATTCTTCCCCTTGTAATTTTGCAAAGCTCTTTAATAAAATCAGTCTCGCATTTCATTTGCATGGGTTACTAGCAATCTCCGAGTGGCAAGGTTCTACAGACTCCTCCCAAAGTGACTTTTGCATCGACAAGACACTGATATTGCTTAGAGGATTTTCCCTCATGCGACTTCAATTAACTGCAATGAACAGCTAATGCAATGAGAAAGGACACTTTAATTTGATAAGAAGTAATTACATGCAGGGAACAGTTAAGCTCTGAAACTGGTAGATTGAAAGCAACATTTACAGTTTTGGTGCGATACCACACATACTCCTATTTGGCTAAATCAGCCACTGATGGGTGTCAATTGAGCAAAAATTTAACAGATGCATACAGTCCATTTGGGTCAGTTTTTCAGTGTTGGATTATTGTGTTTCAAACAGAGCCCTTAATGGTACAGTATAGATTGTAATCTTAAATAACTTACATGTCGTGACTACTTTGAATCTAACAGGTACAGAAGAAAGCCACTTCACCTATAATACCTGTTTTTGGGTCTTCTTAAGAATTATTCAATTTAGCCCATGACTAATCCTTTCCCATGACCTCAAAATTTTCTTTTTTTCAAACATATATCCAATTTGCTTTGAAAGTTTGTACTAAATTGCTTTCTTCTATCATTTCAGGCAATGCATTACATTCTAGACCACAATAGCTCCTTATTTAAGATTATTTGCTTCTTGTTCTCACATTAATTATTTTAAATGATTTGTGCCCTTTGGTTATCCCATTTTGTAGAAACATTTTCTCCTGAATTACTTCTGACAGAACATTAAGGTTTTGAATGTCTTTGCTAAATCACCATCAAAACTTCTGCACATCTCCAGCTTCTCCACAAAACTAAAAGCCCCGTGTTTTTGTCACTATTTTAATAAATCTCCTTTGCACCTTTAAGAGCATAAGAACTAGGAGCAGGAGTTGGCAGCTTAGCCCCTCGAGCCTACTCTGCCATTTTGAATACGATCATGGCTGCTCTCATCTCAGCCTCAACTTCACTTTCTTGTCTGCTTCCCGTAACCCTTCAACCTACTACTAATTACAAGCTCGTCTGTCTCCTCCTTATGATTACTCAGTGCCCTGGCATCCACCACAACCTGGCGCTGGGTAGTCCCCAGATTCATAACCCTTTAAGAGAAGTAATTTTCCTCACCTCTGCTTTAAATTTGCTCCCCTTTATCCAAAACCTATGATCTCTTGTTCTAGATTGGCCCACAAGAGAAACATCCTTTCCATGTTGACTGTGTCAATCCCTCTAATACCTCAATTAGATCTCTTTTCATTCTTCTAAATTCCAGAGAGCGGTGAAGGGAGCCCAGTCCACTGTGCAAGCCAACCTTCCATCCATTGACTCCATCTACACCTCTCGATGCCTCAGAAATGTAGCTAACATCATTAAAGACCCCTCCCACCCTGGTTACAATATCCTACCCCTTCCATCAGGCAGAAGATACATAAGATACACACATACCAACAGATTCAAGGACAGCTTCTTCCCCGCTGTTATTAGACTTCTGAATGGATCTCTCAAATTTCAAATCTAATGTTGATCTTGCTTTTTGTGCACCTTCTTTGCAGCCGTAACTTTGTAGTCCTCACTCCGTTCAATCACCCTGTGATCTTTGTATGGTATGATTTGCTGTATTGCATGCAAAACAAATTTTTTCACGATACTTAGGTACATTTGACGATAGTAATAACTGAAAATCAAAATAAACCTCTCATCACTTATCATAAGGCGAACCCCTCATCTCTGGAATCAATCTGGTGAACCTCCTTTGAACTATGTCCAAGTCAATTAAACCCTGTGCCAAGTCAGGGAATCAAAACTGTATGTAGCGCACCAGGTGTGGTCTCACTAATGCCGTGTACAGTTGCAGCAACACTTCCTCACTTTTATATCTATTCCTTTAGCAATAAATGGTAACATTCCATTTGCCTTCCTTATTATTTGTTATACTTGCACACTGAGGTCTTATCAACCTTACTCAAATAGGATGTGAACAGTTGTACTGGCACGATGTCGAATAAGATAATAACCAGTTAAAATGTTTCAGTCATGTTATTCATAAGATGAATTTGGAGCTGTTGCTTGAGAAAATGCCAAGAAACTTTAAGGTGCTCTTCAGAAGGCAACAACATTTTGTATTTACATAGTTCAATTAACATAGTAAATCTTCACAAGATATAGATCACAGGATATTCCAAGACAAAAATTTCAAAGAAGTTCACTTTAGGAGATTATAACAAAGTACAGGAATTGTTGATGATCTGAAATGTAAACCGAAGGTACAGGAGAAACTCAGCATGTCTGGCAGCACCTGTGGAGAGAAAACAAGTTAACACTTTGAGTCAAATGTGACCCTACTTCAGAACGGAAAGAAGATGGAAAATGGAGTCATTGAAATCGTAGACAGTGGAGACAGTATTGCGATTACAAAAGATATAACACTTGTGCATTCATCTCCTTCTTCCTCACTATGCAAGACCCCAAACACACCCTCTAGGTGAAGCAATATTTGACTTGTACCTTTGAACAAATAAACAGACAAGCAAGTAACAAGTGATAACACAGTGTGGAGCTGGAGGAACGCAGCAGGCCAGGCAGCATCAGAGGAGCAGGAAAGTTGACATTTCAGGTCAGGACCCTTCCTCAGAAATGGGAGAGGGGGAAGGGGGCTCTGAAATAAATAGAGAGAGGAGGGGTGGGGCTGGGAAAGGTAGGTGGGATGGTGATAGGTGAGTGTAGGTAAGCAGTGGTGGGGATTGATCAGTGGGGTGGGAGGAATGGATAGGTGGGAGGGAAGATGGGCAGGTTGTGTCAGGTCAAGGAGGCGGGGATGAGAGAGAGGGTTGGTCATGGGATGAGGCTGGGGTTGGGGAGATTTTGAAACTTATAAAGTACACATTGAGACCATTGGGTTGTAGGTTCCCAAGATGGAATATGAGGAGCTGCTTGTCCAGTTTCTGGGTGGCATTGTTGTGACACAGGAGGAGGCCCAGAATGGACATGTCACCCAGGGAGTCAGAGTGGGAGTTGAAATGGTTTATGACTGGGAGGTGTTGTTGTTTGTCGTGAACAGAGTGCAGGTGCTCTACAAAGCGGTCTCCAAGCCTCCACTTGGTCTCACCAATATAGAGGAGGCCACGTCGAGAGCAGCAGATGCAACAGGCCATTTTGACGGACGTGCAAGTGAACATTTGTCTGATGTGAAAGGTTTGTTTGGGGCCTTGAATGGAGGTGACGGGGCTGGCGTAGGGGTAGGTGTAGCACTTCTTGAGGTTGCAGGGAAAGGTATCGGGGTGGGGGTGGGGGGGGGGGGTTGTGGGAGAGTTAGTGGGAATTCCAAAGACTTATAACCCTCTAAGAGAGAAAAAAAAAATCACATCTCTAAATTGGGCACCCCCTTACGTTTTAAAATCTGACCTCTAGTTGTAGATTATTCCATAAGAGGAAACATCCTTTCCACATCCTCCTGGTCAAGTCCCCTCAGGATCTTATTTGTTTCAATTAAGTCACCTTTGACTCTCCTAAACTCCAGAGGATATAGGCTTAGCTTTCCTAGCCTTTCCAGAAATTTCTGTTTTTTTTCTGATTTCCAGCATCTGTAGTATTTTTTATTTTTACTTAGTCTCATAAAACTTCTTTGAACTTCTTCCAACTCATTAACACCTTTCTGTGAGTACAGTAATGAGTACTATCCATAGTACTCCAGACGTGGTCTCACCAAACTGTCCTCTGTAACTGAAATATAACTCCCTGCTCTTGCAATCTGTTTTCCTCACAATATTTCATGCCATTCTATAAACTTTCCTGATTGCTGTTTTACCTGCATACTAACCTTGTGTGATTCATGCACTGGATTACTCAGATTTATCTGCATCTTAAAACTTTGCATTCTCTCACCATTTAGATAATATGCTTTTTAAAAAATATATTTATGTCAAAAGTAACAATTTCCCACATTGTACTTCATTTGCCAGATCTTAGACCACTTAATTAACAAAATTGTATCACTCCTTAAATCCTCTTCTCAACTTACTTTCCTACCTATCTTTCAGTCATCAGCAAATTTAGCCACCATACATAGAAACACAGAAATGTAGAAGAGGAGAGAGTAGTAGACCATTCATCCTCCTGAGTCTGCTCTGTCATTGAGCTCAATACCCTAATCCCCCCATATCCCTTGATCCCTTTCGCCACATGAGCTATATCTACTTCCTTCTTGAGAACACATCATGTTTTTCCCTCAACCACATTCTGTGGTAGCGAATTCCATAGGCTCACCCCTCTCTGGGTGAAGAAATTTCTCCTCACCTTGCTCCTAAAAGGTTTATCCCTTATCGTTAAACTATGACCCCTGGTTCTGGACTCTCCCACCACTGGGAACATCCTTCCAGCATATAACTCGCCTATTCCTGTTAGAATTTGTAGGTTTCCATCAGACTTCTCTGACTATTTTTCTAAACTGCAGTGCATACAATCCTGGGGCGGCACGGTGACTCAGTGGTTAGCACTGCTGCCTCACAGCGCCAGGGACCCGGGTTTGATTCCAGCCTTGGGCGTCTGCCTGTGTGGAGTTTGCACATTCTCCCCGTGTCTGCGTGGGTTTGCTCTGGTTTCCTCCCACAGTCCAAAGATGTGCAGGTTAGGTGGATTGGCCGTGCTAAATTGCTCCTAGAGATCAGGGAGGTGTGGGTTAGGTGGGTTGTTGGTGGGTGGGGCTGGGTCTGGGTGGGATGCTCTGAGGTTCGGTGTGGACTTGTTGGGCTGAAGGGCCTGTTTCCACACTGTAGGGATTGTGTGATTCTAACCAACTCAGTCTCTCCTCATAGGTCAGTCCTGCCATCCCAGGGATCAATGTGGTAAACCTTTGCTGTACTCTCTCTATAGCACGAACATCCTTCCACAGATAAGGAGACCAAAACTGCTCAGAATATTCACTACTGCCTTATATAATTGGAGCAAGACATCCATGTTCCAGTTCCTTCATCCGAATCATTGATATAAATTGTAAAGATTTGAGGCCCTTGCACTGGCCCCCACGGCATGCAACTCGTGATATTCTGCTAGTCTGAAAATTGCCTATTTATTATGGCTCTCTGCTTCCTCGAGTGCTTCAGAATGCTGATTGGAATAAAGAAAAACAGCATAGTCGACAGCTGACACAGAAATAATGGTTAACATCTTGAATGAAACCTTTCATTTTATGACCCATTCTTTGAACAGGTTTTCTTTGAGCTCTTTAGTTATCCTCATTGATACAACTGGACGATTTCATTGAGATTGTGAATGGCATCATGTTACACAGTGGAAATTAAAAATCAATTGTGGCCAGTTCTTACTTGGTTAACATGACATCCTAAGTAACCACACATTGAGTAACTGAATACCATGATAAGGTCCACTTAAACTGCTCTGTTACATGGGACCCTCTAAATTACTCTGTGCTCTTCATTATCTGGATCATCTTTACACAGTGGCTAAAAATAAGAACCCATTATACAAGATTTATTTGCATTGCTTCTGAAAATGCAGCCACCATCCCTTATACCTCTATCCTCTACTGGCACTGAACTACTTTTGTTGTTTCTTGGTTGGGTCTGCTAATGAGCTGATGGTGCAATGATTTTACTTGTGGTCAGCAACGGCATCAATTTGAGCTATATATTTCGCTCTCTGATGAAACTGGAGTAAAACCATATCCATGATCTTTATATAAGTGGTGATTCAACATGAAGAATTGGGAACATTATATCTTGTTTGTCCTTAAGCTTGGACTCACGCTAACCATGCTTTGATTTTTTTTTCTCTATTACTTGGTTCCTTTCACAATCCAGTCTGCTGTTGTACTGGCTTTTGTGCACTCAGCATCGATTCTGAACGGCAACGCTTAATTTCTGCTCCATTAGATCATGTCAGTGGGAACTTCGGGTAAAAGTGCAACACTGCAGTTGTTGGAAATCTGAAACAAAAATAGAAAGTACTAGAGAAACTCAACAGGTCTAGCAGCATCTATGGGGAGGGAAACGAAGGGAGAAACATTTCATGCTCGGTACAATCCTTCTTCAAAACTCTACGTGCTGTTTTTCAGATACAACATTGAACCAAACATAGAAACATAGAAAATAGGTGCAGGAATAGGCCATTCTGCCCTTTGACCCTGCACCACCATTCAATATGATCATGACTGTCTGTACAACCTCAGTATCTCATTTCTGCTTTCTCTCCATACCTCTTGATCCCGTTAGCCACAAGGGGCATGTCCAGCTCCATCTTTTATACATCTAACAAATTGGCCTCAACAGCATTTTGTGGTAGAGAATTCCACAGGTTCACAACTCTCTGAGTGAAGAAATTCTCCCTCATTTCAGTCCTGAATGTCTTACCCCTCATTCAACATTGAGAACATTCTTCCCGTGTCTAGCCTGCCCAATCCCATCACGATTTTATATGTTTCTATGAGAACACCCCCCGCCCTTCTTAATTACAGTGAGTACAAGCCCAATCAATCCAGTCTTTCTCGATATTTCAGTCCTACCATCCCAAGGATCAGTCTGTTGAACCTTCACTGGGTTCCCTCAATAGCATAATGACCTTTCTCACACTAAGAGACGAAAGCTGCACATATTACTCAAGGTGTGGCCCTACCAAGGCCTTGTACAACTGTAGCAAGACAGCCCCACTCCACTACTCAAATCCTCTCACTATCAGCTTAAGTCTTTCAACCCCTCTAATGCTCTCCCCTCCATTTGCACAGTCTGTAACTCCACTATCAAGTTGTGATCCATTTGTCCTAATACATCATTAAGGGGAACTATACTGTTGATGAGAGGCAAATGGAATAAAATGGAAGGTCTCAAAAAGTTTAGAGACCAAGGCAGAATAAGGATCAAGGGTATGATAGAAGAAAGGTAAAGTGAGCAGTGATTATTCTGATCACATTTCCTCTTCTCTTCAGTTCCAAAGAAGAGTTAAATACTGAAAACACTGGAGAAACTCAGCAGACCGAGCAGCATCTGTGGAGACAGAAACAGAGTTAATGTTTCACTTCTGACATAGCTCATCGTCAAAATTGAAAGGGACTGAAAAGTGATGGCTGTTATATTGACAGAGGCAGAAAAGGAGCAAGAAGAACTGATAGGAGAGAAGGCCTGCGTAAAAGACAAAGGGGTTAGTAATGAAGTGAAGGACTAATATAAAGATGTAAAATGGATGTACATTAAGTGGTGGAATGGTGAAAAATGTGTCCTCTTGGCTGAGAGCAAAGTGAATCAGGCACAAAGAAGACAAGTTTGTGGGGTGGGGGAAGGGGGAGAAGAATGTAAGATAAATAGAGAGGACAGGTATCACGACATCAGTCTCTGACATTGTAGAATTCAATAATGAAGCCTAGAGGCTGTAAAGTGCTGAAGTGAAGAAAAATCATGCATCAGAACATAAAAACATAAGAACCAATAGCAGGCATCAGCCATCTGGCCCTCTGAGCCCACTTTGTTATTCAATAAGATCATGGATGGTCTTTTTGTTGCCTCAGCTCCACTTACCCACCCTCTCATCATAACCCATAATTCCTTTACTGTTCAAAAAATAATCTATCTTTGCTTTAAAAACATTCAACTAGGAAGCCTCAACTATTTCTCTGGCAGGGAGTCCCACAGATCCACAACCCTTTGGGTGAAGAAGTTTCTCCACAGCTCAGTCCTAACTCTGATTCCCCCAAACTTTGAGGCTTTGCCCGCTTGTTCTAGTTTCACCAGCCAGTGAAGACAACTTCCCTGCTTCTATCTTACCTATTCCTTTCATAATTTTATATGTTACTATAAGACCCCCCTTCATTCTTCCAAATTCCAATGAATATAATCTCAGTCAATTCAGCCTTTCTTCATAAGCTAACCCTCTCAACTCTGGAACCAACCTTGTATCAATCTCCTCAAGCTTGTATTGTGCTTCATTGGAACATTGCAACAGGCCTAGGCCAGAAATGTTAGTGTAGGAGTTTACTGAAATGGAAAGTAACTACGAGGTGAGGGTCATTCCTACAGACAGATAGGGGTGTTCTGTAAAGCAATCATCCAGTCTGTGCTTGGTCTTGCCAATGTGAAGGAGGCTACATTGTGAGTAAAGAATACAGTAGAAATGGTTTTAAAAAAGAACATGGGCCCAAATTTAGGAACTTGTGGTGAAACAGAGAGTGGGAAAAGGCAACTGAAGAAGAAGTTAATGTGGGAAATTATAGAGTTAATGACAGGAAGGGGCAGAGAATACAGACTGAAGTCAAATCATCAGATAAGATTAGAGGTTACTAAAATCATATAAGGACAGAATATAAGGCACTGTATCTGAATGCATGTAGCATTTGAGACAAGACAGGTGAACTTGTAATAAATAAATGTGAGAAACAAATAAATCCTAATATACTTAACTGACATGTGGCTGCAAGATGACCTAAATTGGGACCCGAATATTGAAGGTTCTCAGATGTTTGAAAGGATGGGTGGATTGGAAAGAGCAAAGGAACGGATCAAGGACTGATTAGAATTGAAGTATGCCTAGAGTGTGGGAGCAGATCATTCATCTCATCAAGTCCACACTGACCCTCCAAAGAACACCCCATTCCCCCCTAACCTATCTCTGTAACCCCGCATCTCCCAAGGCCAATCCACCTAACCCAAACATTGTTGGAGTGTGGGAGGAAACCCAGAGCAAACCTACACAGACATGAGGCGAATGTATAAACTCCAAACAGAAAATCACCTGAGGGTGGAATCGAACCCAGGTCCCTGATGTTATGAGGCAATAGACACCCTGCTGCCCCTAATTGAAGATGATATTAGCACAATAGTGAGGGCGATCACATTCAGGCAACTGCCTGAGCCTTAAGATGTTGAATTGACTTCATTAACTCCTACGTGTCTTTACTCCTTTCCCCTCCTTAAAGAGCCTCCTTAAAAACTCAGCCAGCTTAGCTAACTTAATGTTACTTTGTTTTTGGCAACATTTTTATTAAGCACCTTGGGTTGTTTAACTGTATTAAAGGTGACAGACAAATATAACTTTTTATGCAAACAAGGAAGTCAATGTTGGAAACTATTGATCATTTCTAAGCCAACATCCTTATATTCATGAGACATTTCCATGATATAATAGGTCCTTCATATAATTATTTCTAGCAGTCGCTCGATGACAGAAGCAATTAGTTGAGAGAAAAAATAACATTAGCAAAGTTACATAAGGCAGCAAATGCATATAATTATTTTAATCAATAAACTACAAGGATTTCACAAAGCCTTGCAGAAAGTTAAATACCACAGTTAAGATGAAGTAAATACTAAATCTGTAATGAGGTATTCATTGGGATTTAATTAACTATTAATGGGACTATATGGAACAGAACATTGTCTGGTCACTCACTGTGACTATAGGCCCAGCATGGCCTATCTATAGAGAGAGAGACATAGGTAGATTTTTCTCAGCACTAGATTAGATGAAGCTTCCCGGTAAATGTCTGTGGGCATCAGGAAAGAACATTGAACTGATAATTTTTTTTGTCATTTGCTTGAACGGGTGGGCCATTTTCTTCCAGCTCCTGTGACACTGTGCTCCTGCAGTTGTTGACCACAGCACTGAAAGTTAAGCACATATGTGGGTCAATGGTGAGAATGACCTATTCTCCCAATTTCCACAAGGGCTTGCCTTGATCAAACTGTACATTTGAGTGCCTTTGGTGAAAAGATTCAAACATTTTTGCCAGAACTTAAAATGTTGGTTTCATTGTGATCAAGGAATAAAGGTGTGGAGTAGACCATGCTTCTAATCTGCTGTCATCTGGTTTCTCCAACTTGAAAGACTATCAGTCATCTCCACCGACAATACCAGACTTTCTCTTAGTGTGCCAGCTGAGGACTGACGTTTAGTGAAGGCCATTCGGCCCCTTGAGTTTGCTCCGCCATTTAATTAGATTGAAGGTGATCTGCAATTGAACTCCTTTTATCTGTTTTAACCTTTTTATCCTTAGTACGCCTCTGAAATGAATATCTATTATTGTTGTGAAAACTCCAATTTTCCTACATCCCACAGCATTTTGAATTGATTTTATATGATTTGATTTGATTTATTTATTGTCACGCACATCTTGTTACAAAAATACTGTGAAAAATTTTGCATAGTGCAACCACTCTCTGGAACCATCTTAAAACACAGAAAAATAAATCAAAAAGTAGAATATAAAGGCAGAAAAGTGAAGAAATAAAGAAAAATTGTCCAACTTTACAGTTCTCCTTGTTAAGCGATCTGTCATGAGCCATTGACATAAGAGTTCCAAATTTTTACCACACTTCATGTGAAAAAAAGTGCTTCTTGATGTTACTCCGGACCGGTCATGTTCCAATTTCCTTTTTCTTGATTTCAAGACAGGAAGAAATCCTTTCTTTGACCTTTTCAAAACCTTTTCACATTTTGTCCCATGTCACCCTTCAGTCACTCGCACTCAGAGGAATACAAACTGTCTCTCTGCAACTCGGATAATTTAATTTTCTAAGTACCAGTATCATCCGACTGAATCTGAGCTGCATCCCCTCTGAGGTCAATGTAACCTTGCTGAGCTTCGGTGCCAAAAATTCAATGTAGCATACGTGATTGGACCCGAGAAAGGCTGAACTGAAAGAGGATTAGAAATTGTGGGTAGTAGGTTGATGTTTTGTGCAGGATTTCCTTCAATGTAGGATACATGGCCCTTGACAAGAGGTAGATTCTGTTCTAGTAACAAGGAAATTTCATTGCTGACGCAATCTTATTCATAGAATTCATAGAATCCTGACAGTGCGGAAGCAGGCCCTTTGGCCCAACAAGTCCACGTCAACCCTCAGAGCATCCCAGAACCATGTTCTGCCTGAATCGCTGATGAGGACTTGACTCAGAGATGTGGCTCTGGGATTGGGCTCATAGCCACACAAGGGCCAACAGGAACAGTGACATGGATTTTCCTAGGCAGGCAATCGTATTCATTAGAGAGTGATTGCCAGTGATAAGCATAGGCTAGAAATACTTTCGAAAACCAGTTATGATACACCTCTGGAACATGTGGGCCTTAAACCCAGGCATTTTGATAAGTAAAAATATCAGACCCCTTATCATTTTGTTTTACAATGGATGCAATGGAAAGAACAGAAGAACAATAGGGCAGAGCAGATACCTCAACGTTGGCTCTTGCATTATTTTACAATGATCGAACCTGCAATATTTTGTGGACATTTCTCTATCATGTGCTATGGGCATCAATCCTTTTCTTCATGCTTTCAATCTCAGTGCTCCTCATATGATGGAAACTCAATAAAAAAGATCAGCAATTTAGAAAACACTTGGAGAAATATGTATTGAGGCCTCAATGAATCTTAAAGCATGGAAAATAAACAAACGTAAAAAGTATCTTTGATCTCAAATCCTGTCCGAAAGAATTTTTAAAAACAAAATCAATCTATTTTATTGGTATTAATATTTCCCAGCAATTCCTCAGTGTTTCCCATTTGGAATTAGAATTCCAGTCATCCTGCTGATGCAAGATGCTTTTAGTATAGCATGATATCTAAAATGGGCTCCTTGCAATAAATAGGATACAAAACAATTCTAGCCTCAGTCTCACGTTATAAATCCTCAGTTAATTATATTAAGGAATACAAAGTTCACTTATAAGAGTGAGGCACTCTGAGTTTTTTGTTAGCTACATTGCCAGTACATGAACAATTTATCCCTAACAGCTAAGATGAAAGGCAAGACCCATGTTGTGAGCTTGGTAGTAGAGAAATGAAGATAAATCAGTTTACAGTAATTAGGCAATGAAAGTTTGTGTGTATGTAAAGACAAGTGCATTGTTATGTGGTGAATTGGAGAGGGAGGGTGTCAATTATTGTACTTTGAAGCTCTATAAAACCAAAGCAGCAAGTTTCTCCCTCAGGATTTCTTCCCTGCTAGACATCGAACCGTTGGAAAGAAATATGATGAATCCCTTCTGTCTGCTTTTTTTGTTCCTGCACATTGAGTTTTGATGATGCAATCATATCTCTGCATTGAATGATTTTCTCAGTTTAACAAGATAAAAGGATTGAATTCACATTCAAGACTCTAGGGTTTTAGACTCACCTGTGGCCATTTACCTGATAGCAGAAGCATTTCTTCATCTCTCTTCAATTTTCAAATGACTGATGTATCATTGTCCAAGATGTGACCCTATCTCCATTATGAATGTAGCCTGTTCTCTATTTGGAGCATTGATTGTTATTTACCTGTATCATTGTCAAACGAAAATTTAAAGAATGGTGAAGCCACCTTCCAAATAGTTGATTATTGGGCATAGACAGAGGAGTGAGGTGGGAGGAATGTATATGGCTTTGAAGTTTGAAGACAAATAGAACAGACCAAGCAAACAGACTTCTCTCTGAAACCAGCTGCAGTCTTAGGGTTAATTCAATTTGTTGTAGTTACTGGGGGAAGATAGTGGGGAGGGGTGGTCATTAAGATGTTTCCAACAATCCTGCACTCATTGTTGACTCTAATCATTGTGCTAAAACAAAGGGAGATGCAATCCAGAGCAAAAGTCGAGTCAGTATAATTCTCATTAACATATTTTCGGACTGTGATTGGGGCAACATTCACTATACAAAGAGTGAGTGGCATGTGGAATAAGCTTTCAGATGGAGTTGTGTGATGTTATAGAGTCATAGAGTTGTACAGCATGGAAAGATATTCCTTGGTCCAACTTCTCCACGTTGACCAGATATCCTAAATTAATCTAGTGCCCTTTACCAGCATGTGGCTAATATCTCTCAAAACCTTTCCTATTTATATACCTATCTAGACGCCTTTTAAATGTTGCAATTGTACCAGCCTTCACCAATTCTTCTGGAAGCTCATTCCACACATGCACCACGCTCAGCATGAAAAAGTTACCACTTAGGTCCCTTTTAAATCTTTCCCCTCTCACCTTCAACCTATGACTTTTAGCTTTGGACTCCCCTACTCTGGGGAAAAGACAGTGTCTATTCACCCTATCCATGCCCCTCAGGATTTTAGAAACCTCTATATGGTCACCCATCAGCCTCCCATGCTCCACGGAAAATAATTCAAATATAAAGAAACATTTGGAGTGTAATTTTCTCTTTCACGACAGAAATTCAGAAAAAAAAGATTAATTGTTCTTTGTGAAACTCCACCAACATCAGTGCATGAGAACCACACAGGCTCTAAAATAAGCAAGGCAGAATCAAAAATGAAGTAACATCTTTTATGAATAAAGTTAGCAAACACTTCTTCACAAATTGTTGCATTTGATATCGGATTAATTGTTAATTTTCAAAATGAGATTGATAGATTGTTGTAAACTGAAAGGTCAAAAGGGATATGAGACTAAGTCACTTTGATGGAGCTAGGCCACAAATTATCCATGATCTCATTTATTTGCGCAATAAGAAAGTAATTGGTCTATTTTTGTTTCAATGTTCTAATATTCCTACATATGATCATATAAATTAGGAGCAGGAATAGGTCTTTCAACTCCATAAGCCTGATTCACCATTCAAAAAGATTATGCCTCATGTAATGTAGCCTCAACTGTACACGCCTATCTATTCCCTATACCCTTTGTCAGTCAAGAATATACCTAAGTCAACCTTAAAAATATTCCTTGACACTTACTACCATAAGGTCAAGATGAAAATGTTTCTTTTGAATGCCTCAGTGGAAAAAAATGTGATCACTGTGCAGTGAATTGAATAGAAGGTTTGAGTCCTAAGGATAGGCTGGAGTGTAGGACATTGAGACATGGCCTTATAGAGGTTCATAAAATCATGAGGGGCATAGATAGGGTGAACGACATTTGTCTTTTCCCTAGAATGTGGATTTCAAGACTTTTTAAGGTGAGAGGAGAAAGATTTAAAAAAGGCCTGTGAGGAATTTTTTTTGCACAGAGTGGTTCACATGTGGAATGAACTTCCAGAGGAAGTGATGGATGTGGGTACAGTTACAACATTTGAAAAAAACATTTTGATAAGTACATGAATACAAAAGTTTTGGAGGGATATGAGTCAAACGCAGACAGGTGGGACTAGTTCTGTTTGGGATTATGGTCAGCATGGACTGGTTGGACCGCAGGGTCCATTCCTGTACTGTGTGAATCTGACTCAGTATAACTTCCCTCATCATAATATCCTTATGGCCATGATGAGATTTGAGCTGGAATTAGGTGCGTTAGCCAGGCAGCAAATTTCCTCCTCGGTTAATTTTTTTAAAAAAATTTACACTTTTGTTCAGAAGAATGTGAAAACAAGTGGAAACTATGAGCTAGGCTCTCAGCAATATGGCATTCAGAGACAGTGATTGCCAGTAAAATATAATTTGAAACTATAATTACAAAGACAGTAAACCTAGCATACATCAGAAAATAAGTCATTCATGTTTTCACTCAAGAACAGCTGGTGCATAACACACAAACCATAACAAATCAAAATGATGGGGATTCTCACTTTAAATTCAGCGGTAAAACTTACAATTCCAACACTCCAAATTCACTTGCGTCAACTGCTACCATTTACAGGTTGGATACCGTTTCAATATTTGGACAAATCTTCGGTACGTACATGTCGAATATTGAACCAACATACAAATTGTGTTTCAAGAGAATCATCAGACTATTTTATATTTATATGTATGAGAAAGAGAGGGCACTTTGCTTTCTTTGAATAACTTCCCTGCTCAATTTGTTTTTATTCATTTATGGGATGTGGATGTCACTGTCTATGCCAGAATTTATTGTCCATCCCTAATTACCCAGTGGGCAGTCAAGACTCAACAAAGAACAAGGAGAATTGCCGCACAGGAACAGGCCCTTCGGCCCTCCAAGCCTGCACCGACATGCTGCCCGTCACAACTAAAACCCCTACCCTTCCGGGGACCGTATCCCTCTATTCCCATCTTATCCATGTATTTGTCAAAACGCCCACGGTCGTATCTGCTTCCACTACCTCCCCCGGCAGCGAGTTCCAGGAACCCGCCACCCTCTGTGTAACAAACGTGCTTCGTACATCACCTTAAAAACTTACCCCTCGCACCTTAAAGCTATGCCCCTAGTAGCTGACTCTTTCACCCTGGGAGTCCACCATTGTTGAGGGTCTGGACTCACAAGTTGGCTAGGCCAGGTAAGGACGACATGTTTCCATCCCCAAGCAGAGAGTCATAGAGCAGAGAAACAGGGCCTTTGGCCCACCATGTTCATGCTAACCAACAAACACCAAACAACACTAATCCTGCTAAAGTGAAACAGATTTTTAAAAAAAATACAAGCAACAATTGCACAGTCATTATTTGACTTTTACTTCAAGTCTTTTATGCAATTGAAATCCCACCATCTGCCATGGCAGGGTTTGAAGCTGACCCCCAACACATTATGTTGGTTGCTGGATTAATACTTAGAATCCCTAGAGTGTGGAAACAGGCCATTCAGCCCAACAAGTCCACATCAACCCTGCAAAGAGCATCCCACCCAGATGAATCCCTCTACCCTCTCCCTGTAACCCTGCATTTCCTATGACTAATGCACCTAACCTACACACCCCTGTACACTATGGGTAATTTACCATGACCAATCAACCTAACTTGCACATCTTTAGACTGTGGGAGGAAACCAAAGCACCTGGCAGAAACCCACACAAACATGGGAGAACATGCAAACGCCACACAGACAGTTGTCTGAGGGTGGAATTGCACCTGGGTCCCTGGCACTGTGAAGCAGCTGTGCTAACCACTGAGCCACCATGCCATTATAGTGTCAATACCACTAACCCATTGCCTTCCCCTTATAGCAGACTGTGTTAGATTAGGGAATGCTATGGCCCTTATAGGCAGTATCCTTGCCTCCGATTTGATATGGCTGTGTGTTTAAATCCTGTTCAAGTGATCCAGGCTGATACTTTTTTACACTACTTGAACACTGCTACACTGTAAGTTGCATCACCTTTTGAAGAAGATAACAAACTATCTTTCTGTCTGTTGTCTCGGATGGGCATAAAATATTCTGTGTTGGTGGTTGACTTCAATGTGTCACTAATGGTTCATTAGTTGGTGAATTCACTGTTGTGATAGCAACATGAGAATGGAAAATCAGTCCCAGAACCTGGCATATAATGTCTACAGAACATGACTGCATCTTGAATTGTTCTTGGATTTTCTTATTGTCCATTTAATGACATCTGTCGGAAACCTACAAAAAGATGATGAAACCTTATTCGTTGAGCCGGTACTTAATGTGAAATCCTTCAGGTATTCAGATAAATTATTACAGGATTGAAGATACTGAGAAACATGTCCACTAAACATTCTCGGAATGATGTTAAAATATGAATTTGAGATCAATATCGATTTTCAGCTGTTTAGTTTCAGGAATTATAGTCCGGCAAAGACGAAGCAGAATTCTGGAATCAGTTATTCTTTAATATTTGCTAACAACCAATAGGATCCCTTTGGAAACTAAAAAAATTAAGCTCCAATATTCCTCAGCTGGTCAGACCTCACATTTATCAAATGTGCTGTATCCCAAACATGGCATAGCAATAATTAAAGTGGCACATAAGCCATAGCCTGAAGTAAGAACATTTCAGACCCAACTTTAGATTATGTAACTTTAATATCAGTGATGTGCTGGTCTTAAAACTGTAGTGTGAATATATCATCAGTTCATTTAAACACTCTTGCATCATCTGTGTTGCATAACCAAACAGAAAAAAAAAACTATATCTGTAGTGATTGGAATGAGGTCAGCCAGGTTGATGTCCTTGAATAGGAGTTCCCTGGTTGGGGCTGTTAACCTGGTCCAATCAGGAAGCTTTGGCTGACAGATATAAACGGGAGTGTCAGAGGTGCTGCTTACACTAGGAGCTGGCTCTGAGTTTGCTGGGTCAATGTCATGTAGTATGCATGTGTAAATAAATGGTGAATTAGCAATGGAATACCCAGCCTTCATGGAGTAATTTCAGTATCCTTTTCACTTCTACAAGACAAAACATCTTCTTTCTTTGTAAATATGATAGACAAACCATATTTCATTTTAGACCAGGGTATTAATTATCCATTCCAAATTTAAGATAAAACATATGTCCTAAGGGCTGGAGTTATATTCAAAGTCAGGCTGGTCGGGTGGCATGTCCCCTTTCTAAAGGATGTTACTAAAACACTCAAAGTCAATGAAGGGAACTACTCCTTATACCATGTTGATGGTTGGGCACCCTTCAAAGGGGGTTTCGATTGACAAGACCCACTCCTTAAAACAACAATGAGTTTCTCTTTCAGATCAACCACGTTGGTCAGATTTCATTCCTGAATGGGACTTTGATAGAATCATGGAATTATACAGTACCGAAGAGGCCATTTGGCCCATCAAATCTGTACTGCCAAAAGTATGCTAAATCTATATTAGTCCTACCTTCCAGCATGAGCTCATTGTCTTAAATATTGTGGTACTTCAAGTGCTTATCTTTAAGATTATGAGGTTTCCTGCTTCAACTGTCCTCCAGGCAGTGTAGTCCAGATCCACAAATCTACTGGATGAAAAAAAATTACTGGGTCCTCTCTAAACCTCCTGCCTTTCACATTAAAAGTGTGACCCCTTATTAATTTCTCTTCAACTAACAAGAAGTTGCTTTTGATCGTTCCTGGCCCTTCCCCTTATAATCTTATACAGCTCTATTGGATTGCCTCTCAACCTTCCCTGCTCAAGAAACAGCCCAAGCTCTTCAAACATCTCTCCAAAGATAAAACAAGGCATCCCAGACAAAATCCTGGTGAACTTCCTCTGCACCCCCTCCAGTGCAATCACATGTTTCACATAGTGCGAGATTAAAACTGCACACAGCAATTCAGCTGTGGCCTCACCAAAGTATCAGTGAAATTATTTCAAGGAAGTTGCAAAAGGGACTTTGATGGTTGGATTTTAACAGTTAGCAGAGTTCGGACAAGGAGATTGTTGCTGGTAGTGCAGCCTTGAAATTTAGCTTGCTTTGGTTTTGATTTCTGGAAAAAAAGACATCTTTATGATGTCAGTGCTTTAAGGCTGATGGTATTGAATCAAGGTGATGAAGAGTTGAAATGATTCTTTGTGGTTATGGATAGTGGGTATACTTCAATAATTATTCCTCATTAATTCTAATTCAAAGTCAATTTGGACTATCAATTCCAAGTGAACTAGATGAGGGAACTGCATTATAGCTTCACAAAAACTATAAAATCAATTACTGCAGCTCTAGCTGAAACTGCACCTGTATAATAATGACTAATGAAAGAATATTTTTAAGCCACAGTGTATAATTCATTTCATTAGATAAATGTCATTTGCACCAAGCAAAAATGCAATTAAAACTGTTCTGCTCCTGAGTCACACAGCCCACAACAGTCCATGATGTTGCATCTTGACCTGATGGTCTTCCTCAGCTCCAAGATGACACATGACTTCAAAATATGATGGACGTGGCCACTGTCAGAACACGACAAATTGACCAGAGTCTTAATTCATGCTTTGTTTCATGTTTTGTGTTGGATCACACTGGCTGTATACATTAGCGGTTGGAAGTACACTCCTGGAAAAGGAATAACACCCGTATTTGTAAAGACCACATAACAATCTCAAACGATTCTAGACTTTAAAGATTCCAACACAAAGATTTTTATTTCAAATGTCTGGCACTGTTGTAAAGATTAGCATTACTGCTCCCCCCATCTCAGACCAATAAAATCCATGGCGAGTCCCTGGACAACATAGATCATTTTCCATACCTCGGGGGCCATTTCTCAGTGCAAGCAGATATCTACAGTGAATTCCAATGGCAATTCCAATGCACCAGTGTGCCTGAGGAACAGAATGTTCAAAGTCCGTGATCTCATACGCAGAGACAAGCCAATGGTTCCCACACTCCTGTACGTATCAGAAACAAGTATACACCCAAATCCCTGGAGAGTTATCACCAGCTCAGCTTTGGCAAAATCCAACATGTGCAGGATAGACACTCCAACATGAGTATTCTCTCCCAGGTTAATGTGTCAAATGTCAAGGCATTGGCAATATTAGGATGGCTGATCCACATTGTGTACGTGCCTGACACAAGACTCAGTAAACAAGGTATTCTACTTCAAGCTCTATGTGGTCATGGTCACTAGTTGGATAGAGGAAATGATACAAAGATACCCTGAAAACCTCACTAAATAAATGCAACATCCCCATTGACACATGGGACCTGGGCAATCTAGAACACACACACTGGAGAAGAATCAGTTACCAAGGTGCCAAAGATTTTGAGCATCATTGAGGGCAGCACTTCAAGGCCAAGTACAAACAGAAAGAACAGGTAGCATCCAGAGACGTCCAACCAGTCACCTCCTCAAACATCACTTGCCTCACCTGGGGCAGAGTCTGCAATTCCGGAAATGAAATATTCAGCCACTGTGGAATCCGCTTCCTGAATGGAATTAAATCATCCTTGACCCTGAGGGACTGCCAAAAAGAAGAATCATAGAACCCCTACAGTGTGGAAGCAGGCAATTCAGTCCATCGAGTCTGCACTGACCCTCCAAAGAACAACCCACTCAAACCCACCATCCCCACATTTCCCATAACTAACCTACACATCCTGGATGCTCTGGGCAATTTAGCATGGTCAAACCACCTATCTTATGCATCTTTGGACTATGGGAAGAAACCAGACCACCCAAAGGAAAACCACACAGACACGAGGAGAATGTGCAAACTCCACACAGCCACCCAAGGGTAGAATTGAACCAGGGTTCCTGGCGCTTTGAGGGGGGATTGCTAACCATTGTGCCACCATGCCACCCTCAGGTGGAGTATATCAATCATATGTCTATTGTTAACAATCTAGTAGCTTGGGCTTATCCAATATCTCTTAGGGGTTATTCATGCCTTTTCTCAGTGCAATGTAGATATCTAGTCTTATTCTGCTCTAACTTGTTCTCCAACTACAATATATAAAAAAATGTTCTTGTTACTCTTGTAAGATAACAAGGTGTAGAGATGGATGAACACAGCAGGCAAGGCAGCATCAGAGGAGCCGGAAAGCTGACGTTTCAGGCCGAGACCCTTCTTCAGGAATGGCCCGAAATGTCAGCCTTCCTGTTCCTCAGATGCTGCTTGGCCTGCTGTGTTCATCCAGCTCTACACCTTGTTATCTCAGATTCTCCAGCATCGGCAGTTCCTACTATCTCTTGTTACTCTTGTGCCTCTTTTTCAGATATGGCCACGTGGCCATCTTTCACCACATTTTATGAGTAACTCTCTAGATTAACACTAACAAGTGGAATTACTCGCAGTTTATCTATCCACAGAAGATCCCCAGTTTCAAGAACTAGGGAGTATAGTCTACAGATTAGGACCAGACTATTCAGGAAAGATGTTAGGAAGCACTTCCAGGCACAAAGGGAGGCAAATGTTTGGAACTTTCTTCCACAAATAGCAGTGGATGTAAAATCAGTTGTTAATTTTAAAGCTGAGAGAGATACATTTTTATTAAGCAAAGGCATTAAGGGATATTGGAGAAAGGCAGACATGTGGAATTAGACCACAGATCAGCCATGAACTCATTGAATGGCAGAACAGACTCAAGAGGCTAAATGGCCTACTCCTGTTCCTCTGTTACTGTGCCCCTAGAGCCAGGGGACTCCTGTGGGCACTTCTCACACCAAGGTGTCAGCAGTATGCATTTATCTAACCACCTGGCAACATGATTGCAGCGAAGGACACAATCGTATTAAGTGAGATGATCATCAAAAGTCCAAGGATTCTCAGTTGTCTGAAGTGAAAGCAGAAGAAACAAATTAGAATGATATGTCACAGACAATGTCCCAGACACCACCATCACTATCGCAGGGCAGACCCAGCAGAGGTGGCAGCACAGCGATACACATTTGGGGCGGAGTTGTCCTGGGAGTCGTTGAACTTTGAATAGCACAGCCAGGAACAGGACCTTTGGCCAATAATGTCTTGTGCCAACTGTGATACGATCCTAAACTTATCCCAGCTGCCTCCACATGTTCAGTTGCCCACATTTTTAATGCCTGTTTGTGTGTCTGTTTAAATGCTTGCAAAACGTTACCCTCATACCTGTTTCTACTACTTCTCCTGACAGCACGTTCCAGGCACTTATCACCCTCTGTGTAAAAAACCTGCTTTGCATGTCTCCTTTAAACTTTTCTCCTTTCGCCTTAAACCCATACCCCCTAGTATTTGACATTTCCACCTAAGGAAAGAGATTCTACTAACGTAATGAGTGTATTTTTAAGAATTTAACGACTTTTTAAATAGAGCACAGATCCAGTGATCTCCCGCAACACGAATAATTAGCCAACATCTCAGAGTTGGAAATGCTGCAGAAGCAAGAATACTTTTTTCTGCACAAGTTTCATTCAGCCAAAACCAGGTGAAATAAGATTCATAAGATTATATGAAGACCAGAAGGATTGTTACTTAAAGGTGGAAGGAGAAAATCTGAGTTGCAGCCGGGGAGGTAAAACAAAACAACGGACATCATCAAACTCCGGGTGGAAGTTCAGTTCCTTACAAGGATGGTGAAAGTGTTTACATTCTATGCCAGAATTGTAGGCTTGAAAGTTAAAAAAAAGCTTGCGCCATTGGAGTTATTTGCTGAACATCATTTTCATTATTCAAAATCGTCAGTATAATCTGCAGGATTATAACATGTGGTAGTTCTTCTGAATACATATTAAAACCAGCAACATAGTTCACCAGCTTAGAATGTAACAGTCACGTGTGGCAGAACATTTTATTAGAAGTAATTATTTTGAAATTGTAACAAATTTTAGTTGCACAATTGAAAATATTTAACAACATTATGTCATTTTCTTGAATTTAAAAAAGGCGGGAATTGTTTGATGATGAAATAGAAATGTTGGGAACCATCCATGTTGTTGTAAATGTGGAAAACCCACCAATAAGAGTGATAAAATGGTGTTGAACTCTCATTTAGCTCTGTATATCAAAATATTAAAATAATTAAGAAGTAAAATTTAAAGAGTTTTCACAGCTTTCAAACAATTTCAGAAGTCTGATTGAAACAATACCTTTACAATTTATTTTAAAGAAAATAACAACTTAACATGTAGGATAAAATCAGAATTGAAGAAAGAAGCTTAATTTGTAATTAAAGCAACCATACATTAAAATTTCACACTTCGCAAGTCAATTTATCTTGCTTTAAGACCAGTTAAAATCTAATTACATTGTCAATTTCTTAAAATGGAAACATTTCCAATAAACTTTTAAAACGACTGAATTGAAACCACATTTCAAAATCAAAGTTGGAAAGGTAAAGCTACAGCAGTATTTCAATCATTTCAAAAAGAATTAAAGTGAAATATGTAACTTAAACGAAAAAAAAAAGAGAAATTCATTATGTAAATTTCCAAGCAGATTGAAGGTTACAAACAAAGAATAAGTTTGGTCAAAATGAAAACAAAATCACGGGCTGTAGATTTTCTTTTTAGGTTGACGCATCAAATCACAAATCAACACATTGCTTTATTCTATGGAACCATTAACAGGCCATGTTATGCACAGAGGAAACGTTAAAGGTACCTTCGATGACACCTCAAAGCATTTGACAACTGTTTTATTTTAAGAATTGATCATATCTTGGAAAGAACAAGACTCAATGAAATAATATAGTTTCCAGGAGAACTCATTAACAACTTCATCAATTATCTTTATGCATTGTCTGAATCTCATAAATATGGATTATTACAACTAGTAATAATTAGAGATAAAATTGTCCTCGGAATTTTTAATTCGTCTCTTAGATCTTTCATAATGAAAGAAACATCTCACACTGGATAAGGCTACCAAGATTGTGTTAGAAGCAGATAGTCAGGATAAAAGTAACAACACAGAAACCTAGGGACAAATTTATGCCAGAAGACCATTGTAACCTATGAATTTGATTAGGTACAAAAACTCCAATTAATCGAGTAACAACCTTTTGATTTTAGTGTGTTCATGATCACAGTTCCCTAACATGGGTGGTCGACCATTTGTAGCAATTTTCTGGTAGTTTATTGAGTTTGTTAAGAAGTAGTAGTTTAGATATGAGACTCAAGTTAATTAGACAAAGAAAAGTTGAAATAATTCCACAAAGGCCGGTATCCCGTTACAAAGTCACCCTTCATTTACAAACATACTTGGGCGGCACGGTAGTTCAGTGGTTAGCACTGTAGCCTCATAGTGCCAGGGACCTGGGTTCAATTCCACCCTCGGGTGACTGTCTGTGCGGAGTTTGCACGTTCTCCCTGTGTCTGTGTGGGTTTGCTCCGGTTTCCTCCCACAGTCTAAAAATGTGCAGGCTAGGTGGCTTGGCCATGCTAAATTGCCCATAGTGTTCAGGGGTGTGTGGGTTATAGGGGGATGGGTCTGGGTGGGATGCTCCAAGGACCAGTGTGGACTTGTTGGGCCGAAGGGCCAGTTCTGACAGTGTAGAGATTCTAATTCTAAGATTCTATATAGTACATAAGACAGAGCCAGCTCTCAGAGTGAGCAGAACCTTTGACACTCCTGTTTATATGTGTCAGCCAGGGGTCCCTGCTTGAACCAGATTAACAGTCCCAAGAAGGGAACACATATTCTATGAGGTCCACCTGACTGACCTTGTTACCATCACTACAAAAGATGAGAATGCTTTACTGATCCGGAGACTTTTCTTTTAAATGGAGGCACGAGGGTGGTGGTTTTGTCTCTGACGTTGTGCAGTCTTTGGTGAGGGTAGCAGTCCTTGCTCTTCCCTTAGGCTGACATGGGGGAACTTGTAGTTTTTTTCATAAGAAGCCTGTTCCCCTCGATTCTATTTCCTCTTCTCTCCCCACACAACCCTGGTGTTATACATTATGCTGGGGAGGAACAGTCTATGCTGAGTCAATCATCTACCCAAACCCTATGTGGAAAACATATTTTCTCACACAAAAACGATGTTTAGTGAATGCAAATGATACATCCAATTAGTTTTGAAGAAAATTTGATTGTTCCTTTCATGGGGAGCTAGTTTCCTTTGCATTATGCTGCATCCAATTAGTAACTTTTAATTGCAGGTTTTTAAACTAAGGGATTTAAAGCCAGCGACAGTGAAGTAACAGTGATATATTTCCAAATCAAGATGGCATGTGACTTGGAAGAGAGCTTGCCATTGCTCGTGTTTCCATTTACATACGACCCTGTCCTTTTCAATGATAGTGGTTGTGGGCTTGGAAGATGTTGTCTAAGGAGCCTTGTTGAATTTCCACACCATATCTTGCAGATGGTGCACAGTGTTGTAACCGAGTGTTGGTGGTGGAGGGAGTGGATATGGTTACAATCAAGACAGCTGCTTTGTCCTGCATGGTATCAAGCTTCTTGAGTGTGTTGGAGCTTCAATCCACTGTACATTTAGTGATTTAATCTTATTCCACTGCACTTTGCTAACATCATTATCATTGTCATTCACGTTGGTGGATCCTCACAGATAAGAATGACTCTCTTTCACTCTCAGGGTGAGTCCATAGGTGGCTGTACAGACCAAGGTGGCTAGCACAGGCTCTGTTACACTTGGGACAGAAGGTAGATATAGGAAGGGGTGGGTAGGGCATTGCTGTGGCAGCATGCTCCTTTCACTGTTTTCATCTGGCTTCGGCTTTATCTTAATGGCAAGCCTCAAGGTGCTTGACGTCTTCCTGGATGCCCCTCCTCCACTTTGGCAGTCTTAGTCCAGTGATTCCCAGGTGACTATGGGAATGCCATACTTCACCAGTGAGGAATTGAGGGTATCCCTGAAAGATTTCCTCTGCCCACCTGGGGCTCACCTGGTGTTACAAAGCTGGGAGTAGAGCACTTGCTTTGGGGAGTCTTGTGTCAGTCATGCGGACGACTTCCCCAGCCCTTGGTGGCTGATTAAGGGTGGTCAGTGCCTCAATGATGGGGATGTTGGCCTGGTCGAGGATGCGGTGTCGGTGCGTCTGTCTTCCCAGCAGTTTTGCAGGATCTTGTGCAGGCAGAGTTGGTGGTACTGCTACAGCCCCTTGAGATGTCTGCTGTCAGCAGTCCACATCTCAAAGCCATAAAGGAGAATGGGAACCACGACAATATAATATATATTTTCTTGTTACTCAGGAAAGTGCTGCTTACACTGAGACTTCCACAGCATGTTCATTCACCAGATAGTATCGGTAACTCCTTACATTAATACTAACAAGAAAATTGACAGCAGAATATCTACTCAAAGAAGTTCCCAGCAGAACCAGAAGCCAGCTGCAGGCACCTCCCTCAAAATATTAGACAATATTTCTCAGTGATATTAGTTTATGAATATAGTTTGGCCAGGATACAGGGGATAACTCCTCTGAACATATTCCAAACAGTGCCATGTGTCTTTCATGTTCACCAGAAAGGGCAGATGAGGTCTCAATTTAATATTTGACCCAAAAGTCAGAGTAAATGTTTGCAGGACCATTATCAAACAATATCTAACTCTGAATCACATGAGGGGATGTTAGAAATAACAATAGAATGTGATGAAATAACAGATCAGGTCAACAGCTTCTACTGAGAGGGGATTGAATTAATATTTCAGGTTTTTGACCGATTATCAACATTCGAAGAAAGTGTTAGAAATGTTATAGCTTTTAAGCAACTACAAGGGGACAGAGGGAAAAAATGAAGAAAAAACTGCAAAAGAAAAGGTGTAAAGGAACAGTAAACAGCTTTGATAATCACAAAATGTGTACGTATAGTCGGTAGATGCGAAGATGTAATGATTTGATTGGGTGTTATGGTCATGTGTACACATTTGAATATAATTGGATAATATAGTCCTGCACAAAAACAAAAAACTCAACAGGTCTGGCAGCATCTATGAAGAGAAAAACAGAGTTAACGTTTCAGATCCGGCAACCCCTCCTCTAGGGTCACCAGACCTGAAACGTTAATTCTGTTTTTCCCTTCATCGATGCTGCCAGCCCTGCTGAGCTTTTCCAGAAACTTTGTTTTTGTTCCTGATTTACAGCATCCGCAGTTCTTTAGTCCTACATGTTAACTTGGAATGTAAAATAAAATGAACGCCTTTTTGAATAGAGATAAGAATGTGTGTTTTTAGTGGAAATCTATTATCTGTTTAAATAGTGTAAACCCAAATTGTAGAGTTGTGTGCTGTCGTTTATGAGTGCACCTTACACACATACATGAATAAACATTCAGACAAAGAAACCTAAGTCTCATTTGATCTTTAAGGGATTAAAATGTTAAAAATATTCCTTTTCAAGTCCTAAGATGGACTCCAAAGCCTAGATGGAAGAGATAGGTTTAGAACCACAAATTGAAGGTCAAATGATTTGATTTTAGGCAGCAAGCTATGGACCGAGGGCAATCATAGTTGCCTAGAAAATCATAATACAAACCATGCCGAGATCTCAAAGGGTGCTTAGGGTGGCAGAGGTGACAAGAGATAAAGAACATTGAGGCCATATGTCAGTCTAGCATCTTCTGTCTTATTTCATATCAGCACCATTTTAGCTTCTCCAGTCTTTTTCAGCTGTCTTCAGTGTTAAGTGAACTGCTTTAGCATTTGGTACCAAGAACGCATTTAACATGAAAGGACATGGAACAATTAATCTTGCATGGCACAATCAAAGGCATGGCAAAGGTGCACTTTCACAATTACGCACAGAGAAAAGTGAGTTGGTAAATCATACATTCCAAGCAAACATTTGGAGATAAAGCAATTACACTCTAGTGCTGATCACCTAAACTCTTCAACTTTGAATGTTCCTTAACAGTGGGAACATAAAATCGGTGAATTATCCTTAAATGCCAGAAAAGATATTTCGAACATACATTGCTTGTTACGTCACTGGATGAGGGTATGAATGCAATATACGTTTTCTGTTGTTTCTATTGGTGAGAAGTTTAAAATCAATAGCCAACAAATCAAGGTTGAGGTACGGACACCATAACTTGCATGGTGAATTGTAACGATCACGAGTGTGGTACCTAAAAGAGCAAATGAACCAGATTCAGTTGTAATGTTCAAAAGGGAATTGGATAGATGCTAATAAAGGAAAATGCTTGCATGATGAACAGAAGAGAGAGCTGGCACTGGTACAATGAGCCAGATGATCTCCTGTGCTGTACAGTTTTATGATATTATTCAACTAGAAGCCCTTCCTGAGCTTTCTTCTATTTTAAAGCACTATTTACTGTTTATTATAAAATCAGCCTAAAGTTTACAAAGTATAGAGCTGAATCTAAATTTGAACCTGAATTTGTAGAGGAGGATCAAGCCAAATGTAATGGGTCCCAAATTATCCCTCATTAAATCAGAAGTCACATGACACCAGGCTATAGTCCAACAGGTTTATTTGAAATCACAAGCTTTCATCACTTCACCTGATGAAGGAGTAGTGCTCTGAAAGCTTGTAATTCCAAATAAACCTGTTGGACTATAACCTGGTGTCGTGTGACTTCTGACTTTGCCCACTCCAGTCCAACCTCAGCACCTCCAATACATCCCTCATTAAATTCAAGACTGACTAGCCTGTCAGTTAGTATTAAGGTAAAAGTGTTCACAGAATCTGTTACACCTTTCTGCTTCGCACTGCCTTCTAAGAAAGGAATGGTTTGGTTTACACATGATCCTCTACTCATGTCCTATGATATTATTGAATAAGGTTATTAGTATCTGAAAGTGTTAACTGACATTGCATGATAGCTTCACCCACTAAGATATAAAGAGCTGTGCTTGAGAGGAGTTAACCACAGTTACAGTGGTTACTGGTTGCCTATGTATCAGTTGGTGTACTCTTCAGTTGCACCCAGTTTTCTCACAGGAGATAACCATTTATTCAATGTACACTAACCCTTTCAGCTTAACAAAATACATGCTAATTATATGCAAGTTGAATTCACAAGGCAATGCTCTCATCAATGACAGTCAAACTGGCAGTTTTAAAATTTAAACCAATCATAGACAATAGACAATAGACAATAGGTGCAGGAGTAGGCCATTCGGCCCTTCGAGCCAGCACCACCATTCATTATGATCACGGCTGATCATCCACAATCAGTATCCTGTTCCTGCCTCACTCCCATAACCCTTGATTCCATTATCTATAAGAGCTCTATCCATCTCTTTCTTGAAAGTATCCAGAGACTTGGCCTCCACTGCCTTCTGGGGCAGAGCATTCCATATATCCAACACTCTCTGGGTGAAGAAGTTTTTCCTCAACTCTGTTCTAAATGGCCTACCCCTTATTTTTAAACTGTGTCCTCTGGTTCTGGACTCACCCATCAGCGGAAACATGCTCCCTGCCTCCAGAGTGTCCCATCCCTTAATAATCTTATATGTCTCAATCAGATCCCCTCTCATCCTTCTAAACTCAAATGTATACAAGCCCAGTCGCTCCAATCTTTCAACATATGATAGTCCCGCCATTCCGGGAATTAACCTCGTGAACATATGCTGCACTCCCTCAATAGCAAGAATGTCCTTCCTCAAATTTGGAGACCAAAACTGCACACAATACTCCAGATGCGGTCTCACCAGGGCCCTGCACAGCTGCAGAAGGACCTCTTTGCTCCTATACTCAATTCCTCTTGTTATGAAGGCCAGCATGCCATTAGCTTTCTTCACTGCCTGCTGTACCTGCATGCTTGCTTTCATTGACTGATGTACAAGAACACCTAGATCTCGTTGTACTTCCACTTTACCTAACTTGACTCCATTTAGATAGTAATCTGCCTTTCTGTTCTTGCCACCAAAGTGGATAAGTGGCAGTTAATTTCCAATCGTCATTAAATAGTACATTCTCCATTGCAATACTTCAATCAAAAAAGAGTCGACTTGCCGACTCACCGGAATTCTTCTCTCATGCAGTACAAATGCTGTTTTATCCTTCAACTAACATTCTTGCCAATGGTTGTGATGAGGACACTATGAAAATCCTTAACAAAATGTGCTGTTTTTCAGCAATACACAAGTTCTGTATTAAGCAGCTATTTATTTTAGATGTCAAGCAACCAGCCACTATTTAATATGCAACAAACCTTTACTGTCTAAGAAGTAGGGAGACTATCTACAGAGTAAGGAGTTCTGATGACACTTTTCCCAGTGTTACACTTGATCAACACCAACAAGAATTTTTATTGCCAGTGATAGTACTGAAGAAATCCCAGATGGCTTCACCAGAAAGTAACATTTCTAATATGATGGCTACACTGGCGTACAGCATTACAACAGTATTGTTTCAACGTTATCAATCAGGAATGGGAAATGATTAGTACCATTCTAATATTACCTTAACTCCCAAAAATTAAATAAAGAATGAAGTAACATTTGTGTTATTATGGTGCCTTGACAGCAAAAAAAAGTTTATTGCATCTTTTGAAAATACATTGAACATTTTTCTTCTCCCCATGTACATTTACTAATCACCATTTTCTAACAGTAATGTAGTCCAGGATCGCGTCTGTGTGGCTCTGGAACGGTACAGTAACAGTTGACTGCTGCTAGTCATCATTCCTTATCTGCTGCTTTTTTTCCTTTCACGTTCTAAACCATGCAAAGGGATTTGCTTATCTTTCCATACTGATGAAGGATCTAGGTTCAAACTATGAAGCCATTCTTCTTGTTTCTGTGATATTGACAGGCCTGTTCCATATTTCTCGAATGTTTTGTTTTTATTTAAAATGGAATGATGCCTGTGGCTAAACTCTGAAAGGATATAGTGTAATATTGAAAAAAGAACCTAAAATGTGCCATTATTCACAATGAAAAATAGCCATCTTTCAACTTGAACAGCTCTCTTTGACTGTTTCTTAGGCTTCAGCCAATTACATTTGATATCCATGTTGTCTAACACCTAAAGAGGTACTCGTTGATGTTCCCTCTCTTCTCTCAACAATTGTAAGGAGCTCTTACAACACCTTTCCTTATTATTTGTCACCTTGGCCAATCTTTTACGAATGACTCCCCAGTGAATTGACACCAGTAGTTCTCACTTTGTGCTGCATTTCATAAGAAAAAAAAATTCTGTGACAAAATATTTCTGATGCAGAATGATCCATCCATCAGTATGAGATGTTTTCCTTCCTCTTAAGAAATCAGAAATTCTCAGTTACAATGATATGAACTGCCATATACATATGTGTTGGCCCAGATCGTTGAAGATAGAACACTAGAGACTTCTGGATGCATTCCCCTTATGGGAATTGCTTGGAAAGTTTGAACTTTCAACAGGTAATTCCCCTACTCCTTGAGATTCTGCGCACAAGTCTTTGACTCTGAGCTAGAGTCTGAGATTTGGATGCTCAATAGAACTTAATGTCTAGTTAACCAAGCAATATTTTATAGGGAAGTCCTACTCTTATTCCTGCATAACCACACATCTGACCCCAAATCTCTTACATCCCCACACTGTCAACTCCACCTCTGACCTCACACCACCCCCTGAATGGCAAGTAATGCTGAACACTAATGACAAGCCTCAGCGGAAAAGGCAGACAGGGTACCTGAGTGACATGCATACTATTATGAGGCGGATAGAAAGCAACTGCTCTCCTCAATTGAACGATCACAAACAAGGGGGCATCATTGTAAAATGAATGGCAGATGGTTTAGAGGAGATTTGAGGAAAAGGTTTACTCACCCTGAGGATGGTGGGAATCTGGACTGCACTGTTCAGAATGTGGAAATTCTCTCAATCTTTAAAAGGTACTTGGACGTGTCCTCATAACATTGAAGGGCTATGGACAAAGAGCTGGAATGTAGAACCGGAGTAGATTGAGATTGCAGACTCGATGGGCCAAAGCGCCTCTTCTGTACTGTATGATTCTATGTGCACGGGAACTAGCCCACCGTGATCGATCCTCATCACATGACCACCGAAAAAATCCAACCTCATTGCACTCCTGATCCAATCTGACGAGCCCCCATCTCTTCGAAACTCCAATAACACCTCAAATCATTTGCTGACTACTCGCTCTTTACTTCAGCTACCTACCACAACCATCCTACTCACCTGCCACCCCATCCTCCTACCTAGTCCAATCAGGGAACTGGGTTCCTGTCCCCAAGCAGAGAATGTGCTTTCAGCAGCTATTCAATACTAGTTGCTGATTCAACCTGTAATGATAGATGTGAGAGGTCTGCAAAGGTTAGATGCTAATGCTAGTCAGCAAGGGGTGCAGGGTGGTTGGTGCCTGTGGACCGTGTCCTGAGATGCTGTTGCATGGTAATCACTGCTGGAGTTTCTCGCAGCCAGCAGTGTATCGAAGTCATTAGGTACCCACTCTGATTTCCAAGCCAGGATTTCTCACCATCAAGATAACAAGGTGTGGAGCTGGATGAACTATTATCTGATACTATTTCTCACCATCGAGTTTATTTGGCATGTTTGGTAAGATGGGAAGCTGAATATTAATGTGGTGACCTAGCCTGTTAATAAGACAGTTAAGAAGGTATAATCCCTATTAATTGGCACTTCACGGTTCCCCACACCACTGATAGAAAGCATGAAAGATACAGCAAGAAACTCCCAACGTTGAGATAGAATTTAATGGACTTGTCATCTGCTTCTGTCACAAATCCTGCTACAGCCTATGTTGCTCAGGCTTCTATACGTTTCCACCCACCCTCCCAACATTTATCCTAGTCAAGTTGTTTTGGAATCATATACCTTTCAATTAAATCACCTCTCAACTCTCTAAGCTCTTGTGAGAATAAGCCCAATCATTTCAATCTTCCCTCATAAGAAAACCCTTTCACCCGGAAAAGATTTACCAGAATGTTACTAGGGTTGGAGGGTTTGAGCTATAGGGAGAGGTTGAATAGGCTGGGGCTATTTTTCCTGGAACGTCGGAGGCTGAGGGGTTAACTTACAGAGGTTTATAAAATTATGAGGCACATTGTTGGGGTGAATAGCTGGGGTCTTTTTCCCCGAGTCAGGGAGTCCAAAACTAGAGGGGATAGGCTTAAGGTGAGAGAGGAATGAGTTAAAAGGGTCTTAAAGGGCAGCTTTTTTCACACAGAGGGTGGTGTGAATGGAATGAGTTGCCAGAGGAAGTGGTGGAGGCTTGCACAATTACACCATTTAAAAGGCATCTGGATGGGTGTATGAATAGGAACAGTTTAGAGGGATATGGGCCACAAGCTGGCAAATGGGAATAGATTAACTTGGGATATCTGGTTGGCATGAAAGAATTGGACTGAAGGGTCTGTTTCCATGCTGTATAACATTATGACTCTATGATTCTAAATCAGCCTTGTAACTAGAAACTGTTTCCAGCACAAGCTGTATTTTTCCCCTTATCAAATAGTAAAGTCAAATGAGGTTGTTGACTTGCTCACCGAGCTGGCTAGTTGTATTTCAGATGTTTCGTCACTATGCTAGGTAACATCATCAGTGTGGCTTCCGATGAAACAATGTAGTTCTACTCTGCTTAGTATTTATATGATCCGGTCTGTTGGGTTGTTTTGTGTCATTTCCAGTTCTTTTTTGCAAGGGCTTGTGTATGTGGTTTAATTCTGCATGTTTATTGATAGCATAATGGGTGGAGAATCAGGCTTCTAGGAATTCCCATGCATGTCTGTGGTTGGCTTGAGCAAAGATGGTCATGTTGCCCTAGTTAAATTAATGGCCTTTGTTGTCTGAGTGCACTGAAATGGGGGAAAGTTCATTGTGTTGTTTTGCTGCTAGCTGGTGTTCTTTGTGGAATTAGGCCCCATATACAAACCCTTGCAAAAAAGAACCGGAAATGATACAAAAAACCTCAACAGACTGGATCGTATAAATACTAAGTGGAGTAGAACAACATCGCTTCATCGGAGGCCGCACTAATGATGTTACCAAGCGTGGTGACAAAACATCTGAACTATAACCAGCCAGCTTGGTGAGCAATGTCAACAACCTCTCCCACAATCCGAGCTACAAGTCTTCACAAGAACCTTGAAGCAAAATATTCAAATGGGCAGTAGGCTTGTGAGCAAGTTAACTTAAACTTCAAAAAAGTATTTATAAAATGCGGAACAAAAACAGAAGTTGCTAGAAAAGCACAGCAGGTCTGGCAGCATCTGTGAAGGGAGAAAACAGAGTTAACGTTTTGGGTCACTGGGCCTGAAACGTTAACTCTGTTTTCTCCTTTACAGATGCTGCCAGACCTGCTGAGCTTTTCCAGAAACTTCTGTTTTGTTCCTGATTTACAGCATCCACAGTTCTTTCGGTTTTTATTTATAAAATGCGTATGGACATTTATTTCAACGCATTACATTAAGAGATGAATTGTGGAGGGTGACAGTGAGGGATGGGTGAGCCCTTGCAATAATGTGAAATAAGGTGCTCATATATTCAGTGTCCCAGAGTCCTCTGCCATCTGAGGCAGTGAATTCCACAGATTCACAGTCCTTTGAGCGAAGTAATGTCTCCTCCTCCCTGTTTTAGATTTGCAAGCCCCTGGCCTAAAGGGTTTAGGCCCCTTACCTTCCCTGACCTGCTCGGGTAACAGCTTTTCTTCTGAGTGACAGATTAACACGACACTCCTGCTGCCAACCTGTACACAAACTTGCATCCAACTGTACTTGTTTTTAGAGATTTCTGGCTCCTCCATGGAAAGGTCAGAAACTGCCTGAGGGTTCTGCAACACGCATCTTCATGACATAAGACACATCAATGAAGCAGGGAACTGTGTAGCTACGTTCTGTCTTCATTCCTGCAGATTCTGAATCTGTCTGAAAGTCTTGCTAACTCTAAGCCTCTGTCTCGACCCTTGAGGTATTTCAGTTACAATGGACTGCTCCTTGGTCATTATCATGCTTGCTCACTCTAATTGGTTGGGAATGCCAGAAATCAGGTGCAAGTACGTTAGATAGTTGAAACATTCATGACAAATGAGCTGCTGAAACTTCCACTTCTCAATGTGCTGTCAGGGTCTCCCATTCCAGATGGTTGTCATGTTAGTATTCAGCTCACAGTTTCTGCCTTTATATTCTCAACAACATAAAAGCATTCTTTTGAATGATGTGCTTCAGGCATATTGAAAAGGGAAGTAAAATAACTGCACAGGGGGCGTTGCGGTGATAAAGGAAGTGTAGGAGGTGGTTTGTATGGTGCAAAAACACCAGCGTTGAAAGATGGACCAAATGGTCTGTTTTAAATGCTACAGATTTTGCATAATTCTAAGATCTATCGAAAACACTGTGTCTTTCTCGCTGCCCTGCAAAGGATGAAAATCTATTGATCCAGTACAGACTTCGCAGACTTCTTGAGGCCCTTATTTGATGAATTGATCTCGAGTTTTTTTTTTATTTTGGCTCCACCAGATCGTTTTCTCAGTAAAATACAAATTAATCAGGTTGCATGTGCTTTCTTAATTTAGCGTCGTGAAGCAGAAACACCAATTCCTCTTTAGATTTCTCTGCTGTTGTGATGTTCCCATTCGGCCCTTGAATGGACAGAATTTTCAATGTGATTACAGGTCCCTGGCCTGCTAAACTGTTCAAATTAGACACTAGTTTGTATTGATCACTGGTGCTGAAGATTACTTCATTCAAAATGCTCCTCCACTTCTAATAAATTAGCCTGTCAACTCTGTGAGAGAAAATGGAATTGGAAACTCATGTTTTTTGACAAGTTATTTGAATGCTTTCTGTACCTACTGATGGCTTTCATTGCACAAATCATCCAGTTAAGCCTTAAAATTGATTGATTTATTCTTCTATCTTTGAGGGAGGAAATCAAGTGAATAGAGAAGATGACAAGCAAAACAAATTTTGCAAATTGAATTTGTGATACCCACATTCTATCTGAAGGAATGACTTTTTTTTAACATGCTATTTAATGGGAGAGAAGGACTGCAATGAGGCTAGTATGCCAATAGCAGAGGTGTGATTGACAAGGACATTCCAAGCTTGGAGAGGAGGTGTAACTCCTAGCTCAAATTTCCTTGATACATGTTGTTCAGTGTCAATGAGGCTGTAATGGGTAACGTTGAGCAGCTTGGCCCCATACCCACTGGAGTTCAGCAGAATGAGAGGCAATCTTATCAAAATATATTGGGATTTTACATGGTGAATGTTGGGAACGCATTTCCTATTATGGGGAGGGCGTGGGTTAATTTAGAAACAGAGGTCACAATGAGGAACTTCCTATTGACAACTCAAATGAAGACTTTTTTTTCTGAGAGTCAGTAGTTTGTGTAATTGTCCCTCCCAGAGGCAGAAAGGGAGACTAGAGGTTTCCGTAATTTGTTAATGGGAAGAATTTTCCTGTTCCTGTATCCCCTAGAAAAATTACTCAAACATGAATGAGACTGGAGCCAATTGTCCCTACCTTCATTTTAATATCATTTTCTCTGAGAGCTTGGAAACCCATTGCTGGGGGTTGCTAGGGGGTTAGTGGGCAGTTAAATTTACTTCAAGCTTCCAACTGCATTGCTGGACCCTGATTTCAGCGTGATAATGAAGTCACTATCTCTCAAAGGTAAAAAAGATACATGCCTCCTCATCCACAGCTTTAAAAATAATGGCACACAAATAGCGTCCTCTGCTTATTATTCCGTTAGCCACTGGGAACAATTTCTCGTTGTTTACTTGATCAAAAAACACATCATCTTGAACATCTCGTATTAAATTTCACCTTCAACAATTCTTTTCGAAGGCAGTTTTGTTGAGCTCCCTATATAATTGAAATCCCTCATCATTCACAATTATTAATCTCCATTGCCCCAGTCAGATTTGACACCTTCCTACTGCATGGTTCTGGATTTTTTTGTTCATTCTTTATTCTAACATGACATGTGGAAAGGCCAACATTTGTATGACCATCTATAATTACCTTTGAAAAGCTTGGCTTGCTGGGCCATTTCAAATGGAAGTTATAAAAAACATTACATTGCTGTGGGTCTGCAGTCACAAGTAGGCAAGACAAAGGGCATAAGTGAGCCTAAGATGATGACCACTTCTGCCAATGCCGTTGACCACATCACAACCCACTGACGCCCACTTCTGCCCATGTGGCTGCTCCTGTACACACACCCATTCCTCCAGCTGCAGTCTCCCAGCTCCCAGCTCAACACTCAGCCTCATTCCCAAGGCCTGCCAGGTATTCACTAATTCCACCCCCCACTCCAGACCTCCCCCTCACTGAGGCTGAATGGTCAGTCCTCAGTAAACGGCTCAGCTTCATTCCCCTGCACCTACACATGAATGAGTTCTGTGTACGCCTCGATGTCAAGCTCTCTATCCACCTTCGCACCTGTTTCTTTAATGGGAATCCAACCCACTCTCTGACAGCCCCTTCTCCTGCATCCAGTAAACTTCATCTTCCTGGATAACCCCTCCCAGCCTCCTACCCTCCCTTGACCTCTTCATTTCTGACCACTGCTGTGATATCAATTGCCGGGATTTCTCCGTTCCTTGCGTTTACTCCAGCATTTCCCCAACGAAATGTGCAGCCCTCTGCTCCCTTTGCTCCAACCCAAACCTCACCATTAAAGCCACCAACAAGAGAGTGAGGGGGTGGGGTGGTGGTAGTGTGGGGAACTGACAGATACATCGCTAAGGCCAGACACCAACTCTCTGACACCTATCCTACCATCCCCTCGATCATGACCCTACCTCTGATCACCAAGCCATCATCACCCAGAACATCAAAAACTTCATCACCTCGGGAGTGCTCCCATTCACAGTCTTCCAACCTGATAGTTACCCATTCCTGCACTGCCCATTTCTATCTCCTGCCCCTTAGATTCCCCTTAGTCCTTACGTACCACCCCACCAATATCTGAATACCACACATCATCCTCCGACATTTCTGCCACTTACAATCAGACCCCACCACCAACAAGATATTTTCCTCCCCACCCCTGTCCACTTTCTGCAGGGACCCTTCACTCCTCAACTCCCTCATTGTCTGCGCACTCCCCACCAACTCCTCCACCTGATCCGGTACCTTTCCTTGCAAGGATGTGCTGCACCTGCCCCTACACCTCCCCTCTCACCTCTGTCCAAGGTCCCAAACTATCCTTCCAAATCCACTGTGTTGCACCTGCACTTCATCCAGCCTCATCGACTGTATTTTTGCTCTCGATGTGGTCTCCTCTATATCAGGGAGACTAAACACAGACTTAGGGACTGTTTCATGCTCTGCATGCATCAACCAACGTGACCTTTCAGTTGCCATCCAATTTAACTCCCTCTCCCACTCCCCTGGTAACAAGTCCATCCTTAGTCTCCTCCACCGTCAGAGTGATGTCAAATGTAAACTGGAAGAACAATGCCTGATATTTCTCTTTGGGACCTTACAGCCCAAAGGCCTGAATATTGACTTCACCAGCTTCAAAATCTCTCCTCCCCCAACCAGTCCATCTTCCAACTCACTTATCCACTTCACCCTTCCTACTGACCAATGACTATAACTCCTACCTGCATCACCAGCTTCCAAATAGCTCCACACCCAACCTGTTTATCTTCCAACTCACTTTTCACTCCAGCCTTCCCACTGACCAGCCACAATAACTTCCTACCTGCATTCACTTATCTCCATCCCACCTACCCTCCTTCTAGCCCTGCCCCTCTCCCGTTATTTGTTTTTTCTGGCCTCCCCAGTCATGATGAAGGGCTCTGGCCCGAAATGTTGACTTTGTTGCTCCTCAGATTCTGTCTGACCTGCTGTGCTTTTGCAGCTCCACTTTGAATGATAGTTTCATCATCACCAGTTTTCAGTTCTAGATTGATGAATTGGGCTAAAATGAGATTTCAACCCATCTCCCAAGAACATTATCCTGAGCCTGTGGATGAGCAGTCCAGTGACAGTACCACTAAGCTGCCATTTTCCTCAAAATTGGGCACAAGGTTGATGTCTGATGTATCATTTATAGAGAATTGCTTCTTTTTGTTCTTTATGTTGTTAGTTATAAAGGCCTGGATCTCTTGTGTATTTTTTTTTAAATTTAAACAAATTCATAGAGTGCTACCTGCAAAGGCACAAGCAGGTTTTAACACTTTCAAACTGCTCCTGTCGTCTTCTTCACAATACCTATACATAAATCCCTTATTCTGTTGATGTGGTAACCTTTACTGTTTCAACACAGGAACTCAAATACTTGACTGATTCTCCCACTTTCAGCCTGTTCAAGTTGCAGCATTTTGCACTTGTCTCTTAATAAGTTGAACAGCGAGCCAGCAGATTTATGTTTCAAAGGGTACCTTGCCTGTGCTACTGTTCCTTTCCCCAATGATTTATTAGTCGGTGATTTTGTAGCAAGGAAACTAAGAGGAAGTTGTATTTCTTACAGTCAGTTTCAAGGAAGTGCATTATCTTCACAAGTGATAATCTTTGTTATACAAACTTAAATCAAACTATCTTAATCAGCAATGACTAAATAGGCATGGTGAACATGTAACAATATTGTACATACAACTTAGAATCTAACATTCAGGTTTAATATGAGGTAAATATGAGTTAACAGACAAGCTTCCCTTGAAAGTGGAGTTGCAGGTAGTCAGGGTGGTGAAGAGGGCATTTAGTACGCATGCCTGGATCGCTTAGTGCACCGAGTGTAAGAATTGCCAGTCATGTAGCAGCTGCAAAGGACATTGGTTAGGCCACTTTTGGAATTCTGCGTTCAATTCTGTTCTCCCTGCAATAGGAAAGATGTTGTTAAACTAGAAAGGGTTCAGAAAAGATTTACAAGGATGTTGCCAGGGCTGCGGGTGGCGTTTGAGCTATAGGGGGAGGCTGAATAGTTTGGAGATATTTTCCCTGGAGCGTCAGAGGCTGAGGGGTGACCTTATAGGGGTTTATATAATCAAGAGGGTCATAGACAGGGTGAATATTCAAGGTCTTTTCCCCAGGGTAGGGAGGCCAAAACTAGAGGGCATAGGTTTAAGGTGAGAGGGGAAAGATTTAAAAGCGACCTAAGGGGAAACTTTTTCACGTGGAGGGTAATGCATGTACGAAAGGAACTGTCAGAGAAAGTGATGTAGCCAGGTACAATGACAACATTTCAAAGGCATTTGGATGGGTCTCTGTATAGGAAGGGTTCAGCGGGATATGGGCCAAACGCTGGTAAATGGGACTGGGTTAATTTTGGGATATCTGGTCTGCAAGCTGGACAGAAGTGTCTCTTTCTGTTCTGTGCATCTCTATGACCCACAGTCATAGAGATGACTATGACTCTACAGTTGAGTTGCCCACAGCCTGCATTTCAAATGACCAATATTATCAGGGCAGATCCCTTCCAAATGTCATTGATACTGTGGGTCATCAAAATCTTGTTCAAACTCTGTCTCTTTGGCAAAGAATTTCAATATTTCATTTTCAAATATTTAGTTGTGGAATGGTCTCAAAGGCTGTCAGGTTTGAACTGCCTCAAAGGCTGCTCAAGATTTGGTACTTCAGTCCATTCTCCTGAGAATGAATTCCACAGGACCTCGCAAAATGCCCCTGAAGTTGCACAATACAAGCCTTAATCAGAGAGCTTACTTGGCCATGTTTCCACTGAATTTCTCTAAGTCCCACTCTCTCTGCCTTACAAAAATACTGCTTGTGGGTTTCTGTGACTTCTCTCTTAGCTGCAGTAAACTATCAATGGCTTTCAAGGCTTCTTTTAACTCTAACCTTTATGTAAGGCATTGAGTTACCACTTCTTCGATCATCTCCTGAACCTCAAGTACCTGGTGTCTCATAGAAGCACTACTTATGCAATCTAGAGGCACTTTTGCTTCAACAATCTCCCAGCTCCAAACTGCATCTTATCCCAGTGAAAGCACACCCAGATAAATTGAAACCAGAGAACCTTTCTAAGCTCCACCAGTCTCTATGAAAATGTATATGACTCTAAACTATCCCTTACCTGATGTTTAGTTTAAATATCCCTCATTAACTTTTTATTTGATCTTACAAAGGTAATGTAGTCTTTCAGAGTTTTGTGGAGACATTTAATTAATTTATTTTTGACGTTCAAAACAATCTCTTTGGATTGCCGTTACTGCATTACTAACATGCAGAGTAAACATACATTTTCAGCTCAGAGATAGCAAGGGCTGCAGATGTTTGAGTCAGAATTAGCACAGTGTGGAGCTAGAGGAACACAGCAGGTCAGGCAGCATCAGAGGAGCAGGAGAGTCGGCATTTCAGATTGGGATGATGAAGGGTCCCAACCTGAAATCTCAGCTTGTCTGTTCCTCTGACGCTGCCTGACCTTCTGTGTTCCCCCAGCTCCACACTGTATACATCTCCAGCTCAGCAAGTAACCTTATCCTACATTTTTACCTGTTAATCACTGAAATCAACATCACCCCAATATTTTTCTCATAACACCGATCCATGTCTTTCAAGTGCAGTTATCCCTTTTCCTACAGTTGAACATTAATTCCCAAAACTAAAAATTCCATAATGAAACAAACGAGCAATGAACTAAATATTCGGAACCAGCGCCAACAGCTCCAAGGAAATTGTAAGTTATGCTGATTATTGTCAGAGAGAGGATGACTCTATCTATTTTCCAAACCCGTCCCTATCTAGCTGATGTCAGCTACAAACCAGTAATCAAACTAGATCCATACAGTTCATTACCATGTAAAGAAATTAATTTATCTGTTAAGTCATTGGAGTGCAGTATTCTGATCTTTGCTTCTGCACTCATTGCAAGCTGTATAACATTGATCTCAAACGTTTCCCACTCTCTTGACAAAGATAGAAATGCTGAAGAGTCACCAAAATCAATAGCAATATTTTATGTTTGCATTCCCTCCAGCAAGATAAGATTTGAAACCAATTCCTTGCTTAATACACATGTTATTTGCCATTATTCCAGACACGGTGATCTGCAGACAGATGAAGACAGCTCGGCAATGAGTGTTTTCAAACCTGGCCACAAATCAAAGCGTTACAGAGTTGAAAGTTACACGCTTGACACAGAGGACAAAGGAGTGCAAGACAACCTTAGATCATTGGCATGCATTGGAGCTGAAGCAAATTCTGATAACATTTCAGTTGGAGACATAATTTAAGGTACAAAATCAAAACAGTGCTTTATCACAAGATGGAAGCAAAAAAGTCAGAAAACTTTAAGTATAAGCTGAAATGAAAATTATTACTGCAATCGAGATGAGCTAATTATTATGGCCTTGTAGGACCAATCTATTTCATTTGAAAATGAGTGTTTAAATATTCAACATGTTTCAAGTGAAAAATTAAAACTTGTGATGGAACCTCTCGACTGATGGTTTAGTTGATGAATGCACTGACATGGAACCCAAGCCCTATTGTATTGAAAGATCTAAGGTTTGATCCCATCATTTAGCCTGGGCTAATTTCTGACATATAAGCATCAAATTAGCATTGGCCTCAGTGGTTCTACACCATGAAGGGGCAAATGTGGCCAACGTTCCTGATTTTAGTCATAACCAAGAAAAAACACTCCTGCAAATGTGCATCAACGACTAAGAGGATCAATCTTCACTGCAACAGTTTTGGCGTCATTGCTTTTCATGACTTGGATGTCATTAGCCAGGCTGACATTGGTGCCTTGCACTTGTCTCTGGTTGACAAGATGGGGGTAGACCTTCCTGAAACATGACATGATGTAGATACTCCCAGACTGCAGTATCACATCTTGTTACCCTTGTTTAGCAGCCAGATATACTCAAGTGTTTTGCTAGGCCATTTGGATTTTGATTTTATTTTAATTTTATTGACATGTGTATTTTAAATACAGTGGAAAGCTTTCATTTGTCACCTCAGAATGATGCCATTTTGAATAATTTAAGAATACGCACAAAAGAAGGAAAGAAAGATATAGTTTGCAGACAGTCCATCGGGCCTGAGCCAGCTCATCACTGTCAACTAAGCCTGCACCATCATCCCTCTGTCACCACTTCACCGTTGTCTACACCGGATCCAGCTAACATTGAAGTTACCAATTCTCAGGTGCTATCTTTTGCTACTTCTCCGCCACCATCTCACCGCCATCGGTGTGGGACCATGCAACGTCAAAGTCGCTTCTCTTGCCGCTGTGTCCGCCTCATCGATGTTGCTGTGATGCCCCTCTCCGCTGCTTCGCTGCCGCTAATGCTGGACCCTATCAACAATAAAGTCACTGATCCAGAGGCACCATCTTTTGTTGCTGAGCCTACCTCACCGATGTTGCCTCTGCCAATGTGGCAGCTGCCTATTCCAGGTCCTGTGCTTGCGGCGGGAAAGTGAGTAAGGGCTCACTCTCCTCCTTGCTAGGCCCGCTCAAGGTCCACGGGAGGCCTCCCCCAGGCCCGTGCTCTGGGCCCAGTTTGAAGTCCACGCTCTGGATCCGGTCTCACCGCCACCAATGCTGTCCAAGCTCAGGACAAGTTAATTAAGTTAAAAAAAGAACAGAGATGGGAAAAAAAAGAAAACTGATCAAAGTGGATGAGCTCCAGTGCAGGACCCTAATGTGCCACTGTCTTGGAGCAGAGAGGACAGGTGAGAATGAGCCATTTTGATGTGGGACTGGAATCATTTAATCATCTAGCCAGGGTATGAAGGACAAGTTTCCTTCCCTGAAAGACATTAATGATCCAAGTAGGTTTTTACAATAGCATAACAACTTTATGGTCACTTTTAAGTACAAGCTGATAAATTGTTTAGAAATCACTGCATAATGGAAACATTTTAGCAATGAGGAAAAGGTTGGTTTTATTATTGCCGTGTGAAGTTTTAGAAAAACACGCAGCTAAACTCTTTCTGAAAGCAATTATTTACTTACATAATTTGAACTTTATGCATTTAAACAAAGATCAAGGCCTAAACCTTTGGCCCTTCTGGAGAGGATTAGTTATTGGTGTGAGACAGACAGAGAGAGAGACACAGAGAGAGAGAAAGAGAGAGAGAGAGAGAGAGGCTGGAAAGGCTGGGATGTTTTTTCCCTGGAGTGTAGGAGGTTGAAGGGTGACATTATGGAAGTTTCTAAAATCACGAGGAGCATTGTTAAGGTAAATAGCAAAGGTCTTTTCCCTAGGGTAGGGGAGTTCAAAACTACAGGGCATATGTTTAAGGTGAGAGGGGAAAGCTTTAAAAGGGACCTGAAGGGTGACTTTTTCACACAGAGGGTCGTTCATATGTGGAATGAACTGCCAGAGGAGGTGGTGGAGGCTGGTACAGTTGCAATACTTAAAAGTCATTTGGACAGGTACATAAATAGATACATAAATACCTGTCAATGCCTAGACTCTAAGCTCAGAAATTCCCTTTCTAAGCACCTCTGCCTCTTGACCTTTTTCTCCTGGTAAATGAAACACTCCTTCAGACCAACCTCAACCCAAGCTTTGTTCAAATGTTCTTGTCTCAGTAGCTCTGTTTCAAAATTTGTTCATCAGAGAAGCAGTTTTCTCTATGTCTTGTTATATTAGAGGTGCTCTACCGATGCAAGTTGTTGTTGTTTTGCCAATTTAGACACTGGTCCAAGATGTTCCAATGAATTACAAATTCTGATAAAAAAAATGTACCCAAAGCATTCATGTCTCTCTTTTCTGATTAACTGATATGTGATCTGTTGCACCATTCTGACTTTCTCCTGTTTCCGTTTCATTGTTTTCATTGTTTCCTTACCTTGATATATTCACTCAAGCAGAATTCATTATAGTTAAAAAGTAACTTTTCTCTTCCTCGGTTTGAACGCATCAAATCCCTGCCTAAACTCTGAGCATTAAATACTGCTAATGGATGAAATGTTGTTTTAGATTTATTATCTAATCAATCACACGCCACTCCATAAGCAGCAGAGGCTCTATCTGCTTCACCGAGATTAAAATTAATCAGAGACTAAAGTAAATTGCATTTTACGTGGCCTGCCTGCAGAATTAGAAGTCCCCCAAAAGAAAGGAAGTCAGTATTTAGAAAGCCCTTCAGCTTGCTTTTACTACAGTGCCAAATTGTGATAATACAAAATACATCCGTCTCCTTGCTCACACTGGGCCCTGTCCCAGCTAGGCTGCTGAAAGGATATATATTCAAAATCTAGAGGTGACTTAAAATTTACAGCACGGTAACTATCAGACCCAAATGAAATTCACTGGTGTTTATGCTCTGAACGAACTTTCTCCAACAGTATTTTACTTATGCACCCTCTGATTCCTTTCTCCTGCATTTCATTGCCTAATTTCCCATTAAATGTCTTTATATTCTTCACCTTATTTGGAACAATACAGTGATACAGAAAAGGAGAACAGCTGATGTCAGTTCGTTGTTCCTGAAGGCCCACCACGATTTTCCTATTAAGCATTTCAGGAGGTGATAGCCCAGTTGTATTATCAGACGGCTGTTAACCCAGAAGCCCAGGTATGTCCTTGGGGGGGCAGCGTTTAAATCACCCAAGGCAGAAGGTGGGCTTTGAATTCAATAAAAATCTGCTCTTAAGAATCTAATAATGGCCATAAGTGAATTGTTGAAAAATTCCATTGGGCTCGCTGATGTCCTTTAGGGAAGGAACCTGTCACCCTTATCTGGTCTTGTCTACATGTAACACCAGACTCTCTGCAATGTGATTGACTTTCAACAGCCTCCTTAGGCAGTAAGCCTATCCAGCAATGCCCTCATCCCATGAATGCATAAATAAAAACAAACATTTATCCAATTTTTCCTTTCAAGTTGCGGTCGAGTCTGCATCTATGACCCTTCCAAACACTCTCGTTGGATTTGAGTTACAAGGAGGGGCTGGGACTTTTCTCACTGGTGCATAGGAGGTTGACGGCTGACCTTATTGAGGCTTATAAAATCATGAAGGGCACAGATAAGGTGAATGGCAGGTGTCTTTTCCCTAGGGTGGGGGCTTCCAAGACTAGAGGGTACATTATTAAGGTGAAAGAAGAAAGATTTAAAAAAGACATGAGGGGCAAATTTTTTACACAGAGGGTGGTTCGTGTGTGGGACAAACTTCCAGAGAAAACATTGGTTGCGGGTACAGTTACAATGTTTGGATACAGACATTTGGATAAGTACATGAATAAGAAAGGTTTGGAGGGATATGGGCCAAGCGCAGGCAGGTGGGACTAGCTTAGTTTAGGGTTATGGTCGGTATGTACAGGTTAGACCGAAGGGTCTGTTTCTGTGCTGTATGACTTAATGACTCTATCTCCCCCTTATTCTTTGAAATTTGTGTCCCCTCCCTGATTACCAATCCATAACATAACCAGTTTGACATTTCCATCGATTTCTCTGAAGAAAGAGGTTTCTACTAGCTGCTAGTTGGCTTTATTAGTGACTCGCTGAAATTATTGACACTTTGTTTTAATTCTTCCAATGGTGGCTTTTCTGTAAGAATCCATAATCTGTCTCTACTAGGGCTGACGTCACAGTCCTTTAAAGAGAAAATAGCAGAGCAAAGCACAGCTTATGTGCAACTGATTAAATTCAACATTCTGTGATAGGGATTGTTTTATCTGATCTGGCATTCAGTGTTTGCGTCCAGCTGTGACACTGGGCCTGACTAAATAGAAATGAGTCACTGCTTACAACTGTGCCTGTTGTCATGTATCATGACAAGAGCCGGGATCACAGCCAAGTAACTGAAACTCGAGATTTAGATTGAAGGGTGTCATTGGCTGTTTGATACTGGCCATGGCTTGTATGATTGTCTGAGTGGGACGCACGTTAAACTCAACTGTGTCTGAGATCAACATTGGTGTGTTACAAGAAAGTTTGTCAATGAAGGTATATGCAGGCCATTAATAGATCTTGCTGCAGATAAATAGGAACAGAAAAAGGTCATTCGGCCCCTCAAGCCTGTTCACTATTCTATGAGGCCTTGGCTGATCCATAGCCTAACTCCACATACCTGCCTTTGACCCATATGCATTAATATAGTGGCTGAACGATTTATTTATCTCAGATTTACAATTGATTTTGCATCGACTGCCATTTATGGAAGAGTATTCCAAACATCCACCACCCTTTATATGTGTAAGTGCTTTCTAACACTTCTCCTGAACTACCTGGTCTTAATTCTTTGACAGTGCATCCAGTTCTTGAATCACAAACCAGTGAAATTAGTTTATCTTCTTCTACTCTCGATTTTCCTGCTAATACCTTGAAGACTTTGATCAGATCACCCCTTGTCAACAGGCCTAATTTGCATAATCTCTCTTTATAACTTAACCCCTGAAGTCCAGATATCATTCTTGTAAGCCTACATTGTACTCCCCCCCAGGCCAATCTGTCCTTCCTAAGGTATGGTGCCTGATCTGCCCAAAGTGCTCCAAATAGGGTCTAACCAAGTTTTTGTATAACTGCAGCATCATTTCTGTGTCCTTATACTCCACTCTTTTAAATATAGAGGCCAACATTCCATTGACTTTCTTGATTATTTTCTACACCTGTTCATGGCATTTTAAAGACCTATGCAGCTGAACTCCTCATTCTTTCTGGACATTCAATGTATTTAACGTCATACCATCTAGAGAGCACTCCAATCTATCATTTCTCATTCAAAATAGGTAACGTCACACTTGCCTACATTTATCTCCCATCTGCCACAGTTTTGCCCATTCTCTATCAATATTCCTTTGGAATTTTATGGCATCATAATATGCTGTCTATAATGTCACATAACTTTGTATCATCCAGCAAATTTTGCGATGTGAGTTTCTTTGCCATTATCTAAGTCATTAATAACTTATGTAAATAACTGACGCCCTAGCATAGATCCTTGTGGGATAACACTGCTTAAATCCTGTTAACATGAGGACCTACCCTTTACCCCTACTATCTATTGCCTGCCACTCAACAAATTTCCCTCAATTCCATGCGTTACCACCTTAGTTAACAGTCTCTTATGTGTGACTTTATCAAATGCCTTTTTGAAGTCCATATTAACAATATCCATCAACATTTGCCTGTCCACTACCTTAGTCACCTCTTCAAAATTTCACCGAAGTTTGTCAGGCGTGACATACCTGTCTCAAGCTCATGCTGTCTCTTCATGATTAAAGAAAGATTACATAATAGATCTAAACTTCTGGCTATGTCAGGAAGGCAGCCGATATAATAAAAGACCCCTCCCACCCTGGTTATAATCTCTTCCACCCTCTTCTGTCGGCCATAAGATACAAAAGTTTAAACACACGTAACAACAGATTCTAGAACAGCTTCTTCCCTGCTGTTATGAGACTTGTGAATGAATCTCTCAAATTTTAAATTTAATGTTGATCTCACGCTTTTGCATCTTTTCTGCAGCCATAACACATATCCCTCACTCTGTTCTATTATCCTAATGCATTTTGTGTGGTTTGATCTGCCTGTACTGCACACAAAACAAAACTTTTTACTGTATCTGTGACAGTAATAAATCAAATCAAATCTACTTGATAAATGAAATAAATCTGTTTGTGATTGAGCACTTCTAATGCAGCTTTATGGATGATCAATTGTATTAAATTTATAACACAGGGCTTGTTCCATCATGGAACCATTCATGGTGTGGCACAGCATCTCAGTGGCTAGCATGGCTGACTCACAGGGCCGGGGATCTGGGTTCAATACTAGCTTCGGGCGACTATCTGCGTGGAGTTTGCATATTCTCCCAGTGTCTGCGAGGATTTCCTCCAAGTGGTCTGGTTTCCTCCCACAGTCCAAAGATGTACAGTTTAGGTGGACTGGCCATGCTAAATTGCTCACCGTGCCCAGGTAGAATAGTTGGAAGGTAAGGGTTACAGGGAGAAGATGGATGATGGTGGATGCTCTTTGGAGGTGTGGTATGGGCTCGATGGGTCAAATGGCCTGCTTTTGTGATCTAGGGATTCTATGATTCACGTCTGTATTATTTGGATTTGAAGCTTGAATTTGCCTAATGCACTTCCACTTTATGGAACCACTGATAAAATAAATAACATGTGTTTCCATAACTCCTTGGGCCTTTCAAAGTGTGTAACATCTAATGATTATTTTCTGAGATAGTCAAAGGCACATGAACTGTGAGCCAGATGAATGAAAGACCAGTTAACTCGATGTTAGTGATGATCATTGAGTGAAGAAGGTTGGTTCTAACAGCAGGAGATCTTTGTTTGAGTAATGCCCTCCAACCAGAGAGATTGGGTCCATCAGTCATAAGTATGGTGCCAGCTACAAAGAAGGACATTTGTATTTCAATAGCCGGTCACATGACTTCAGGATGTCCCATAAGATTTTGTGGCCAATTATGCTTTTTTGAAGAATCAGTACAGTTCGTGTGTAAAATAATTTTCATTCATTTCCATTCTCCTTATCATTCCCTCCCATATCTAACTGACCATCATGGAGCAATAGACTTGCAAAGTCACATAGCATGGAATCAGACTCTTCAGCCCAACCAGTCCATGCCAACCATATTTGCAAACTAAACTAGTCCCACCCAGCTGTGTTTGGCCTATATCCCTCTAAACTTTTCCTATTCATGTACCTGCATCTATCATTTCCTCTCAAAGTTCATTCCACTCACAGAGCACTCTCTGCGTAAAAAAAAGTCATCCCTTATGTCCTTTTTAAATCTTTCTCCTTTCAGCTTAAAAATATGCCCCCTCGTTTTGAAATCCCACACCTTAGGTTTGAAGGCTTTTGCTATTCACCTTATCTATGCCCCTCACGATCGCATAAACCCCTATAAGGTCACCCTCAACCTCCTATGCTCCACCGAAAAAAGTCCCAGCCGATTCAGCCTTTGTTTATAACTCAAGTGCTCAATTCCCAGCAACATCTGAGTAAATCTTTTCTGAAACCTCTCCACCTTAATAGTATCCTTCCAATAACAGGGTAACCATTCCTGCACACAATACTCCAGAAGAGGCCTCACCAACATCCTGTACAACCTCAACATGATGTCCCAACTCCAATACTCGAAGGTCTGAGCAATGAAGGCAAGCGTGCTAAACTTATCCTTAACCACCTTGTCTATATGTGATGTAAAGTTCACAGAAATATGCACCTGAATGCCAACTCTCTCTGTTCCACAACACTGACTTAGTGTCTGACTTGTATTCATAATCTTGTGACTCCAAATCAAGAAGGTCACAACTGAGCCAGGCTGAGAAATCAGCCAGCCTCTGAGGATGGTAATTCTTGACTTGTTTGACCTTCCAAACAAGATGAATTGCCCAGTGCAGTTGACCTTCTGGAGGATGCGGCTTGTAGTCTGAGTACTCAGCTAATTATCTCCATGATATATTCCTGAAGCAATGCCTATTTTTTTTACAGAAGAAATTTTGTAGGCTCCTTTGGTTCAGTTCACTCATTATTGACGTGCAATTCATTTCTACATCAAAAAAGCAAGCAGAATAGAATGCTTGGATGAGTGTTGGAAGGCAAATTGGATTAACCTTCACAGTCTTTCTTCCTTTGTGATGCTACCATATCACAATCAAGTGTACAATTTTACGCATGTAATACGCAGCTTCATCACAATCAATGCAAATTATATTTCAGATCAGTGTTATATTTTTAGCAAATAAAAACTGAAAGAACTGCAGATGCTGTAAATCAGAAACAAAAATAGAAATTGCTTGAAAAGTTCAGTAGGTCTGGCAGCATCTGTGGAGAGAAATCAGAGTTAACCTTTCAAGTCGAGTAATCATTTCTCAGTTCTGAGGAAGGGTCACTCGCCCTGAAACATTAACTCTGATTTAGTTCCATACATGCTGCCAGACCTACTGAACTTTTCCAGCAACTTCCTTTTTTATTAATGTTTCTAGCAAATAGTTAAATCAAGAAATTGAGGAAAGTATGGCATTTAAGGAAAGACAAAATATTGTAAAGACCAGTGTCATGTCAAATTTTTGGACAGTATATATGAGAATGACTGTAAGATTAATTAGGAGAAAAGACATTTGAATTTGAGAGGAAGCTGGCTAGTAGTATTAAAATGGATAGCAAGAATTTCAGAAGTATTTCAGTACCATCACAAAAGTATTTAGATAACCATTTGAAATGTCATACCATTCAAAACTATGGCACTAATGCTGGAAAGTGGGACTATCATAGATTTAATGTAACAGAAACAGAAATTACTGCAAAAAGTCAGAAGGTCGAACAGCATCCACAGAGAGAGAATAGAGAATAATGTTTCTAGTCCAGTGACCTTTCTTCAGAACTGAAGGTCTTCCAGCTCCCGGATCCTGACCCCATCATCGAACATCAGGCTATTGCGCCCATGACTGTAACTAACTTTACCCCACTTGGAGATTACCACTGCCTCCCCCATCCCCACCAACCTCCCAGCTCACAGTTACCCAACCCTATAACAGTCTGCTTCCAGTTTCTTCCCAAAATCCATAAACAGGCAGATTCATCCTTTCTACCTTATATTTTTCTACGAAGCTCTGAAGAAGGATCATTGGATTCAAAATATTAACTCTGTTTTCTCTCAACAAACACTGCCCGATCTGTTGAGTTTTTCCAGCAATTTCTGCTTTTGTTTCAGATTTCTAGCATCTACAGTTCTTAGTTTTATATTGAATTTTGTGATGCTTTGCTGGTACGGACTTGATGGGCTGTAGGCCCTCTTCTGTCCTGTATAATTCTACAATTCTATTTAAAAAGGAGTAAAAAGATAAAGTGAATACTGGACTTCTGGAGAGTGAGCATCGGGAGTTAAAATAACCGTAAGGAAGTGTTGGGTAAAATTAACAAATATTTTGTTTGTGTCTTCACTCTAGAGGAAATAAAAATAACTCTAGTAATGACTATAAATCAGAAGATGGAAGGGAAAGAGAAACTTGGTAAAATTCTAGTCACGAGAAATGCGATTGAACAAATTGGGGGGGCTACGAGATGACAAATTTTTGGGTCCTAATGGACTTTATCTTTGGGTTCAAAAATTGGTGGCAACTGAGGTTGCAGATACTTTAGTGTGTTGTCTTTTTAATTTTTACTAGATTGTGGACAGGCTCTATCAGTTTGGAAAGTAGTAAATATAACTCCGGCACTCAAGAAAGATTTCAGGCAGAAAAAAAAAGCCATTTTCTGAAGAAGGGTCTAGACCCGAAACATCAGCTTTCCTGCTCCTCTGATGCTGCTTGGTCTGCTGTGTTCATCCAGCTCTACACCTTGTTATCTCAGATTCTCCAGCATCGGCAGTTCCTACTATCCCAAAAAAAAAGCCAGTTACCTTGATGTCTGGGAAGGCATTGGAATCAATAATTAAGGAAGTTATGCTATGAACCAGACCATCCTCCTCAAAAACACACTAAGAAAGCAGCCTGGACCTGAATATTTTCTTATTTTAAAGTCAAGTGTAAGGTGTTGCATTCTGGATGCAATTCAGAATAGTTAAAACACAACAAGAGAAAACAATAAAGAAAAATTGACTTAGCTGTAACTGATTGAAATGCTTACCAAAACAATAGATACAGAAATTATTACGAATTAACTGTTCCAATATAGTAATACATTGACAAAGGCAAATTCAGAAAAACAGATTGTGTCACATGCAACGCCAGCAGCAGGAAAACACCAAGAGAAATGTCTGAGACAGTGTAGCAGGGAAAGCTTCACTGTAGCTTCCTAACTAAGCTGAGACTCCAGCAACAGCTGCTGAAAGCTAAAACTCTATGGGAGCTTGACCCCACCCATTCAGGTTGTGTCTATTATTTTAACTTTAATGGAAAACCTCAAGACCTCACAAGCTGTTTACTTTATGTCTTTACAATAAACAGCTCTAGCTTCTGCTTTAAAATCTCTCTTCAAAAGAAAAGGACAAAATATGCCTCTGAAAGCCATAGAATCATCACAGTTTTAGCTGGGCACTTAAATGACTTAAGATAACCAGGAAGAATCAAAATTGTTTAGTGAAAGGGAAACTACCTCTAACTACATACTGGATTTCTTTGAAGGAGTAATATGTGTTGTGGATAAAGGATAGCCTGTGGATTTACTGTATTTGGATTTATAAAAGTCACTTGACAAGCTGCCACATGAACGGTTTCTATGCATGTACAAGGTCCTCATATCAGCTGTAACATATTAGCATGGATTGAAGATTGTCTGGCTTGCAGCATAAATGGGATTTTTTTTATGGTTGGCAAGATGTGATGAGTGGAGTACCACACAACTGTATAACTTTTCATAATTTATATCAGTGACTTAGACATGGGTGGTGGAATCCTGATAGCTACATTTGCGAGGGAAACAAAGATAGGTAGAAAAATGTATCCGAAGAAGATATAAGGAGGTTCCAGTCAAATATAAACAGGTTGAGTGAGTTGGCAAATATCTGGTAGATAGAGTATAATGAGTGAAAATGTGAAGTTATTTACTATGGCAAAATGAATGAAAAAAGCAGGACATCACTTAAAGGGAGAATGAATCCAGAATTCTGAAGTGCTGAGAGACCCGGGGAATGTCGTGCGAGTCACATAATGTTGTCTGCAGGTTCAGCAAGTGATTACAAAGGCTAACCAATAGCGTCCTTTCTCATGCCAGGAATTGAATAGGCAAGTTTGGATCCTTTAGTTAGTTGCACAACTACATTTGGAATACTGTGTGCAGTTTTAGTTTCCTTATTTATGGAAGGATGTACGTGTAATGGCAGTGGTTCAGTCATTTATGAGGGCGACATGTGGAATTAGTAAATGATGGAACCATCGTGGCTTGAGGTGACTTAGTTGAAGAATATAAGGCTCTGAGCCTTCTTGACAAGGTGGAAACCAAAAGGATGTTTCCTGTTGTAGCTGTGTCCAGACCTGGGGAGCACTGTTTAAAAATCAAGACCACTTATTCAGAACAGAGATGAGAGAGAAAAAGTTTTCCTCAGAGTTTTGAGTAGCTTCAGAGCTCTGTCTCATTGGGTAGTGGAGGTGGGGGTCTTTGAATATTGTAAGGTGGAGATAGAAAGATTCTTGACAGAGAAGGGAGTCAGAGGCTACATAGAGTAGATGGAAATGTGCATTTGGAACATAAAGAGATTAGTCTTGATGCTGTTAAAAGACAATACAGGTTCAAGGACTTTAGTGGCCTGCTTCTGCTCCTAATTCTTATGTTCCTATCTCTGAAATGCAGTCTTCCAGGCCTCAATATTATTTCGACAAAGATGTGAAAATACTGGAGGAGAGTCAAGGAGAGTGACATTCAATTCCTTAGCTGTAGATGGAAGATCTAGACTTCACAGTGAGAGGAAATTGAGATTTCAAAGCAGTATCTCTGTCACCTCTTCTGGCCATTTGAGGCCTCTGCACTCCCCCAATTGTGTATTATGCCTCTTACTTCTAGCGCTTCATCATTGATAACTGTGTCTTCAATTATGCCCTGAGTTTTGGAACCCCTCCCTGAGCTTGGTGTCAAATTTGGTTAGAAAACAAACATGTGAAGTGCCTGGAGTTATTTTATTAGAATGAAAGGGTGACATAAATATAACTTGTAATGCTAGATAATCTCTGGCATAACATGGATTTATTCACTGTCTCAAACCAACCAATGATCAAAGTATAATTGAAATATTCAAACCTGTGGCCAGGAATTTGAGAGGAGCATGATAGCCATGTCATAGGTCAAAAAGTCATCGAGTCATCTCATCCCGTGTTTCTATGAATCATGACCATATTTTGTGCCTATCACATCATAAATGAGCTGTTCTTAAGCCTCCTGACCCTTTAAGGAACATGAACCTGCCTCTCACAATATTTTCGCCCAAAGTTCCCTCCCAGCTGATTCTGTGAGGTCCCATATAGTCCTGTCTTATGCGTGATTAGTAACTCACTGGTCGTGGTTTCATCTCTCAATTGCAGGATCCAGAGCAAATCCCACTCCATTGACATGGTTACAAAATCTGCTCTGACACTGCTGCGCATTTCTGAGGGAACACTGCACCGAGAGATGCCACCTTTCAAAGGAGATACATTATTGAACATGATTGCACTACCATTTCAAACAAATCAAATCCTTAAAAAAAAGTTGTTGTATAGAAATGAATTTCCTCTTTTGTGAACTGCTTTAAATTTGTATTTTCCTCATCTACTTTATCAAAATCCTTTAACATTTTGAATATGGGAAATATTAGCAGTCTGAGGTCTCATAGGTGGTTATGTTAATTGTCTCTTATTGATTTAATTTAAAACAAGGGCTTGTATGGGGACAGCGGCAGAGGTCACTACACTTGGAATCCAAAGGCTCACACTAATGTTCTAGGGATGTTAGTTCAAGCATCCTCATAGCAAATATTGGAATTTAAACTCAATTAATGATTCTCGAGTTGGAAACTAGTCTTGGCAATGGTGACCATGAAACTATCATTAATTGTTATAAAAATCTGTCTGTTTCACAAATGAAACCTGCAGTATTTACCTGGTCTAGTCTACATGTGACTCCAGACGCACAATGACGCACTTGACTCTCAACCATCCTCAGATATGACCTAACAGGTCACTCAGATCAAGGGTAATTGCAATAGGTCACAAACGTTGGTGTCCCGAGCAGTTCCCATAGGCTGAGGAAGATTTTTTTTGAAAGGCTGTATTAGTTTTATCTTCATTAGGATAAGACTAAGCCAAGACTTGTTGAACCCTTGTCTTGCATTTCACGCCTGAGCATGAAGGGGCATTTGTTTTGTCTTATGGGCTTACAGTCTCTCAGATAATCTGATTGAAAAGCCTTACGCAGAAAGAGATTTTAAAAAACACTAAATTTACTGCATTTACAGAAAAGAAAGGTCATTTTTTGAGAGAGTTTCCAGTCAAAATATTGGAGAAAGTTTGTCCAGTTAGCTTGGTGTCTGGGAAGGCATTGGAATCAATAATTAAGGAGGTTATGCTATGAACCAGACCACTTCCCTCAAAAATATATTAAAAAGGCAGCCTGGACCTGAACATTTCCTTATTTTAAAGTCAAGTGTAAGGGGTTGCATTCTGGATACAATTTGATCGGTCAAATTACCAGTTTTGAAGACAAACACACTTTTGTTTCTGTGTGAGGGCGAAGAATGGTCAGTGATTGAAGGAGACTGGAAGACTTCTCCTGTTGAAGCTGGGAGAAAAAAAAAACACGGGGGGTTGGACTTTCTGTCTGAAGTTTGCACACTACCCCTGTACCTGTGTGGGTTTCCTCTGGGTGTTTTGGTTTCCTCCCGTATTCCAAAGATGTGCAGGTTAGTTGGATTGTCCATGCTAAATTGCCCGTGGTGTCCAGGGATGTGTAGGCTAGATGGATTAGCCACGGCAAATGTGATGTTACAGGAAATAGTGCAGGGACGTCAGCCTGGGATGCTCTTTGGTATGGACTCAATGGGGAAAATAGCCTGCTTCCACACTGTAGTGATTCTCTGATTCTATGAAATTAATACTGTTGTAAGTTGCTTTAAGAATTCTGAGAGAATTGAGGACCAAAATCTCTGACAGTCACTGGATGGTCTAATTCAACAAAACGAGAAGTCATGAACTTGTTGAAAGTTTGTATCTGGGAATCATCAGCTGAACCAGCATTTATTGTTCATTCCTGCTTGTCCTGGATAGAGAGGCAGTGAGTAGAATTGCTGAGCTGTTGCTTTCCATTTGATGTAGGTAGACCCACGAAGCAATTAGGGATGGAGCTCCAGGATTTTGACCCAGTGACACTGAAGGAGTGGCAATATATGTCTAAGTCAGGATGGTGAGTGAGATATATTGCTTCTATTTATTCTTTCTAACAGATTGAATGACTTCATACTTCTCTTCATTAAATTTCTTCAGGCCACGAGTCCATTTCACCAGTCTGTTTATCTTCCTGAAGTCATCTTCACTGCGCATTACCATCTGCAAACTTGGAAGTTATCCCCCAGGTACCCAAAAGCAGGTCATTAATTTATATCAAAAAGAATATCACTATACATATCTCCATTTCACGCAATCAGTTTGAAGAGGTTTTTGTGGTGAGCTGTGCCAAAGATTTCCTTTAAAGTTGAAAAGCAACACTTTACAGAGGGAGAACTCTGTAATTTGCACTGTTCTGGAAATCCTGCTTTTTTTTTTGAAATGCAGTCTCCAGGAGATGATCACATTTCACACTTCACAATTACTGTATTTTATATATAAAAACACTTTTTGGTTGTGATAGACACTCAAAGCATGGTGCAGAACGCATTGAGAGGAACACACTGTCATTCTCAGACACATTAGAGAAGGCAAGGACGGATTGAAGGGAGACTTGAACCATCTTGAGCTGGGAAGCAGGCTGTTCCTAGGCTTGAAGAAGGAAAAGACCTGGAAAAACTAAGAGAGTATAAGGTACAGAGGGTAAGAAGCAACTATAGAGAGTAAGGCATCTTGTAACTTGTATCTGGATTTTCATAGAATCATAGAATGACATGGTACAGGTCATTTGTTTTATTGTGCCCATAATGGCTCTTTCAAAGAACTCTCCAATTGTTTGTTCTACCTGGATATGCACTCATTCCTTGCAGGCCTTGAAAAAGTAAAGTACTGTAATTTCATGAAACAGTCAGTACTCAACACCCTAAGATTTTTCCAAAGCAATATCAGACCATCGATGTCTACAAAAACCTATCTCCCTATAATGAACCCATTCTGGATTGTTGAAGCACTGTCAATGAGCTGAATTTACTGATAGGTCATAGCTCACGGTATCAGTTCACAAGAGGAAATCTGAAAATCGCTACTCTGAAAAGAGCTAAAATCGTACACAGGCTCCAACGTCTTACATTGTGCTAGCTATTTGAAGTGACCAGAGTGTTGTCTTTTTGATAAATCTTGGACAAACCATTTTATTTTGTGTTGAAATAGGCAAGAAAAGCCTTCTTCATGATGAACAAATGGGATGATGATAACAAAAACAGAAGTTGCTGGAAAAGCTCAGCAAATCTGGCAACATCTGTGGAAAAAAAATCAGAGTTAATATTTCGGGTCTGGTGATCCTTCCTCAGGAGTGGCAGGCAACTGGAAGCTCAGGGTCTTTTTTGCGAGCAGAACATAGATGTTCTGTGAAGCTGTCACCCAGTCTATACTTCGTTTCCCCCGTGTAGAGGAGACCACATTGTGAGCAGCAAATGCAGTAGACTAGATTCTGGGAAGTTTAGGTAAAGTGTTGCTTCACTTGGAAGGAATGTTTGGAGCCTTAGATACTGGGGAGGGAGGAGGTAAATGGGCAGGTGCCGTGGGTCTGTGGGGTTTGTTGGAGGTTAAGGAAGAGTGGACCAGGGTGTTCCGGAGGGAACGGTCTCTGAAGAAGGTGGACAAGGCAGGGGAGGGGAATATGTGTCCGGCGGTGGCATCTCACTGGAAGTGGCGGAAATGGCGCCTGCTGATCTTCTGGTTCTGGATGCTGGTTGAATGGTAGGTAAGGACAAGGGGAACCCTACTGCTGTTGTGGGAAAGAAGAGAAGTGGTGAGGGCGGAAGTGAGGGAGATGGGTTGGAGACAGTTGAGGGCCCTGTTGAAAATGGTACTGGGGAATCCTTGTTTGAGGAAGAAAGTGGAGATTTCGGAGGCTCCCTAGTTGAAGTTGGCCTCATCTGAGCATATGCAATAGAGACGGAGGAACTGAGAGAATGAGATAGAGTCTTTACAGGAAGCAAGATGTGAGGATGTATAATCCAGGTAGCTGTGGGAGTCGGTGGGTTTATAATGGATATTAATGTTCAGTCTACCCCAGAAATGAAATAAGAGATGTCGAGGAAGAGAAGGGAAGAATCAGGGATAGACCTGGCGAAAGTGAGGGCATGGTGGAAATTGGAGGTGAAATCGATGAACTTTTCCAAGTCCAGATGAGAGGGGAAGCAGCACCGATGATATTATCGATATATCAGAGAAAGATTTGTGTGGGGGGGCTTGAATAGGAATGGAACAAGGAATGTTCCATGTACCCCAAAAAGTGACAGGCATAACTGGGACCCATGCGGGTACCCATGGCCACCCCGCTGACCTGAAGAAAATGAGAGGTGTTTCTCATCTGGAATTGGGAAAGTTCATTGATTTTTCTTCCAATTTCCACCCTGTCCTCACTTTCATCTGGTCTGTCTCTGACTCCTCTCTTCCCTTCCTCAACATCTCTGTTTCCATTTTTGTGCAGATGGTGGAATTTGAATTTAATAAAAACATAGGAAGGGTGACCAAAGAGCAATATATCAAATTATGACGGGAATAGATAAGGTGAATAGCCAAGGTCATTTTTTTCCCAGGTTAGGGGAATCCAAAACTAGAAGAAGTAGGTTTAAGTTGAGAGGGGAAAGATTTAAAAAGGGACGTGGGGGCAGGTTTTTCATACAGAAGGTGATGCATGTATGGGACAAGTTGCAGAAGTGGTAGAGGTGAGTACAGTTATAACATTTAAGAGACATTTGGACAGATATGTAGATAAGAAAGGTCTAGAGGGATATGGGCCAAACACAGGCAAATAGAATTAGTTCAGTTCAGGAAATCTGGTCAGCATGGGCAAGTTGGGCTGAAGGCCTTGTTTCTGTGCTGTATGACTCTATGATTCTCGGGCACCTAGTATTGCTGAAAAAGCAAAACCATTTTGTTAACACAGTGTGGAGCTGGAGGAACGCAGCAGGCCAGACAGCATCAGAGGAGCAGGAAAGTTGACGTTTCGGGTCAGGACCGTTCTTCAGAAATGGGGAGGGGCAGGGAGCTGGGAAATAAATAGAGAGAGGAGGGGTGGGGCTGGGGAATGTAGGTGGGATGGTGGTAGGTGAGTGCAGGTAGGCAGTGGTGGGGATTGGTCAGTGAGATGGGAGGGGAGGATAGATGGGACAGAAGATGGGCAGGTTGTGTCAGATCAAGGAGGCAGGGATGAGATGGAGGGTTGGTCATGGGATGAGGCCTGGGAGTGGGGAGATTTTGAAACTGGTAAAGTCCACATTTTGGCCATTGGGCTGTAGGCTCCCGAGGCAGAATATGAGGTGCTGCTCCTCCAATTCATGGTGGCGTTGTTGTGACACTGGAGGAGGCCCAGGATGGACATGTCACCCAGGGAGTAGAAGGGGGAGTTGAAGTGGTTTGCGACTGGAAAGTGTTGTCATTTGTCGCGAAGAGTGCAGGTGCTGTACAAAATGGCCTCCGAGCCTCCACTTGGTCTCACCGATGTAGAGGAGGCCACATCGGGAACAACGGATGCAATGGACCACACTGACGGATGTGCAGGTGAAGCTGTGTCACCAAACAAACCTTCCACATTGGCCAGATTAGAACTAGATGGAGAGTGTGTGACTTCCATGAGAGCCTATTGGCCTTGATGGTTTGGTTGAGTTACTCCTGGGATGTTTGCTCCCAGAGGTCCCAGGCATGCTGTGCGTCTCTTTGACAGAGGCAGGTTCCACCCCCCTGACCCTCGCATCAAACTCCAGCCTGTGTGGGGATTGCAGAGATGGAGGTGGAAGGTTCTATCACAAGTGGAGTCTCCAGAGAGAGATTTCTGAAAGGACTGCATGGTTCCTCTTCCTGCTGGCTACAGATTGTTCTCACCTTGTCTCCATGTGAGGGAGAGGAAGCTAGTGAGAAGTCAGGAGACTGTGTCGTCTATCAGCTTGCCATTGTTGCTGAGTGCCATTGGCTGGATTGATGGAAAGTGTCTCCACGCTCCCTGACGGTGCCGGATCAGGCTCTCTATGACAACTGCCAACCTGTGTATGGAGGTTGGTAAACAACTGCATACTCAAGGCAGCTGTATAACCCCTATAACAAAGCAACAGCCCTGCAGCCTCTGGCTACATGGACCATTGTTTCCCACATACCTGCCTGTTGTGTGTGTGTGTGTGTGTGTGTGTGTGTGTGTGTGTGTGTGTG